>CAEFZY010035074.1:0-23512 GCA_903066815.1 Brachyrhaphis roseni
ATAGATAGATAGATAGATAGATAGATAGATAGATAGATAGATAGATAGATAGATAGATAGATAGATAGATAGATAGACTGAAAATATTTTTTGTCTGTCTGTACATAACATTTAATTTTGTTCTTGTTAACATTGACAAATGTGGAAGTCATACTGTTTTTGTTGTTGTTTTTTTAAGGGATTTCTTCTTTTGTCCATGAAGCCAACACTTAACCTCGATTCTAATTAGTTAAATACAGAGTCGTTGAAGCCAAACTCAGATTTTTACAGCAAAAGGAAACAATTAAAAACATTTTAAAGGGCTTTCACGTCTGGGGGAGGATTCCTGCATGACAGGAACCAAGCAGCACCACAGCGACCCCTTAAGGTGGCACGAAGAAGTGCAGCTCTGCTTCAGAGAAGGACACGGCGTGATTTACTGCAGAACATTGTTCTGGTAAGCACGTGCCTTTTCCAACCCAGAGTGAATTTCGACCCGACTGGATCCATCCACCACAGATGTCTGCGCGGCCGACGGTAATAGGAGGCTGGACGTTTGCTGACCGTCTCCAGGGAAATCAGATCCTTCACCGTTTTTCTCATCGGCTCCAGCTGCCCTTGTGCAAGGCTCCTAATCAGTGACTGGATGATATTAAAATGCCTGGCTAAGTAAATCGGGTCTAGATGTATGGTGTCATTGTATGGCTTGTCCCACTTTGTTGATCTAACCTTCATTTCACTCCTAAAGCTCATGTTTATGTGCCCGGACATAATGGTCTGTACAGATAATGGCTGTGAATATGCCAATATCTGGAAAATTTCAATAAAGCTTCTGGAGCAGATGTAAATTAGCCATTAAAAAAAAAAATTAATCAGCAGGTTTAAGCTGTTGGAATGCACCGATCACAGTTCTGGAGCCAATTTTTGACCTTTTGACCTGATGATAGCTGAGTTGCTAAAAGCAGGTCCTGCCTCATCAGCAGGCGAATGATGAACGGCAGAGGTCGAAGGTTATCATTGGGTCGGAGCCGTCCTCTCAGGTAATGAACAGCATACTGTGATAGAATCCACATTGAAGTTAGCTAGATCATCATCAGTCAGAATAATCCAAAATTTTCAGAAGTTGTGACCGGTTTCAGATAGAAAGTGTTGGTAGCAGATGGGGCCTCTGGGTTTTTCCCAACCCACTTCTTGTTTCATGTGAAAAAGATCTCATGTATTATAAATAAACAAATAAAAAATGAAACTGAAGCAAATGTTTGTTAAATCTTTCATCAGGAGGACATGATGAGTACATCTTTACTCAGCATTTCAATGAAGTTTGCTGGTTTGGTTCTCCTGCCTGTTGAAGTGAGAGAACCAAAGATCTGACTGAAAGAGGATGAGCTTATGAGTTTCAACCACTGTCTGGATAATACTCTACAGGTACAGGATGTCCCAAATAAGATAGAGAGAGAGTGAAGACGTAACATCACAGAAGGTGTGCAAGGAGAAAACCTTTGCTCATGAAAGGCCGGACTAAAGCTGACCAGAGAGAAGGTAGACCAAAGGTCACCAATTGCAGTCCTCAAGAGTTACTGACCAGGAGCATTTTGATTCAGCCCCCTCCAACAACACCAGGGTCAAATGGAAGGATTCCCTCCCCACATCGCTAAGGTCTACAGAGGCCTGGAAACAAAACTTCTATTTGGTTGAGGTGTGTTGGAGCAGGGATGTATATAAAAGAAAACTTTTGAGGAGTTGGAGACCGCTGAGGTAGACCAAGACCTGAATGTATGGGAAAAAATGTCCTAGAGTCTAAAGTTGACTTATTTTGACATTAGAACAGAGGACATGCGTGCATAAAATGAATTCCATCCAAGAAGATGGTAGATGGACACCAGAGTGGAGTACTGGTCAATCCAACCAAAGAATGTAAGACTAACTGTTAGGGTTCGGGTGTCCAAAGTTAAGACAAGGTTCATTTGTTTTAGTTGACATTAAGTAGGGGAACACCAATAAACTGACCTGCTGATAAACTGGCCCAGATTTCCTTCATTTGGAGCTCAGCGATTGGCTGATACTTAAACGAGAAACCGACATTATCCATTGATTTTACCTACTGATCTGATCTACCTCTGCAAACGTCAAAGTCATAGCTTCATTCCCACTGACCATACAACTTTGCGATGTTATATTTTGAAAAAAATCAACTTAATGGAAACATGGCAATCTAAAAAAAAAAAACCTCTTGTTTATCTGAGAGATTTGCTGCTAGGATGATGTTTTTTGGGGGAGGGGGTTAATTTGGGTTTATTTCACAAAACTTCAATGGGAACACTTTTATCACATCACAGAGTCACATGGTCAACAACTAGAAGTTGCCTCTGGAGCAAACCACAAAGAAGAAGGCAACAGGAAGTAGATGGAGGATCATGTTTTTTTACTTAAAGTAAAGTTATGAGTTATGATTTTAATTGCATGTCTCATTGAGTGGAAACACCACAATTGTGAAATTGTGGTGGGGGTTTTACATTAACGGAATACTGACAAATTTTTGCACACATTTGTAATAGAAACGTGGCTATAACCTCCTTCTAATCTGCCGAGAAGGCCTGACTGACAGACCCGCCCACCAGGCCACGCCTACACATGTGCAGTTAGCAACAGTTACGCCACTGTTGCTAACATCAAATTTTTTGCTAGATTTTGGGACCTTCCATGCAAAAAAATTGGTATTGACCAACATCAGAATATGCAAGTCAGACCTTTTAAAGATTAGTGATCAGCCCAAAACCTGCAATCGATGCACTTCTAATGTCCATTTTCTCCCAGAGATTATTCAAAAAGTCTGAATGTGCGAACATTTCATTTAAAATTTAAATGGGGTGTCCTAATTTTTTCCCACGGATGTACATTGTTCAGTCACCCTGCAGCAGCTTAATAGATCACATCATTGACTCTTGGGTGCTGCTCTATAGGCCCGTCTTTTGCCACCAGCTCAGTCCGCTGTACCGGTTTCTATCTGCCCTGTCAGAGACGAGCAAATGTCAGGGAAAAAAACCCCGTCCTGTAATCCTCCCCTCACACTGAAGACACGGTAATCCCTCCAGCCGTGGATGTTCAGGTTCAGCTGCCGCGCCTGCTGCCGCAGCTCAGCCGTGCAAGTGTGACAAAGCCCCCCCAGATTGGAGGACAGCTCTCTGGACTAACAACACCGGAGAGGAGAGGTCAAAGTAAATTGGCTCACCGGGGAGTCCGGTCCACCCCGCAGGCATTCGCCCACTCGTCCCAGCGATGGATCCGAGTTCCCACAGGTCGCCCGCTTAGCTCCAAGATGGATGGCGGCGTTTCGCAAATGGAGCGGGAAGGAAAACGAGGTGATCCTCTCAATGTCACCTGAGTCTCACATGGCAGGGTGTTCACAGGCAGCAAATTTGTTCGTTTTGGCGGTCCTACATGGCGCCAAGGCTTAAGCTGAGTTTGAGGCTTGTCACAAGTCACAAATGCAGCTAACTTTTAATAATAAAAAAAAGATTCAATTGACTACAAGTAAGTAAAGGTTGCATGTAATGTAACTCAGTATTTTCTGCTTCCCAAGATCCATTTTCTTTCCCGGGAACATTGCGTTTGGAGTTTGCACGTCGTTTGTTAGATGTGATCTACAAAAAATGTTCAGGAATAGGCTAATTTTCCATAAATAACTTGGAGTTAGGTCTCACAGAAACAATCTGCGAACAGGTGGATGTGTGAAAGTTAACCCGTGAACAGGAGGAGGGTTACTGTACAAATAAAACAAAACATCAACTACAACAATAAATGTAAAATAACCTTTTAAAAACTTACTGCGGCCTCACAGAGCAGCCTGACACTCCCCCACTCAGCTCCTTCAGACTAGCAGCAGCAATTAGCAAACACCTGCTGGAACTGCGCATCAGCTGAGCTCATTACATGAGCTACGTCTCAGTTCATTGCTGATAAAAACACTGTTAAAGAGATAATAGAGGAGCCATGTTATGATGACTTCATGAAGGAGGAGCTTCAGAAAGAGCAGGAGATTTTAAAGAGACAGTGGCCCAATTTCAAGGCGTTAGTATCGAAGTCAAATTTCTTTAAAGCCATAAAAGAAATGACTAAAAATTTTAATTCAACTATATTAAATCAACAATTTAATATAATATACTTAAAATAAATTGTTGGTTTTCCTGTGTGACCATGTACTAATAAAATATATCAAGTTATTTCAGCGCTTTTTACTCATCTTTAGCAGGAAAACTATAGTCAGCTCTGTACCTCTGTTTCCTCCTGTCCACGGCTGAAGAGTTTACCAGATTACTTTCAAACACACGTGACTCACGCTGCACTTTTCAAGGTTAGCTGAAATGGCGGCTGGGGTGTATTAATGAGCCAGTGACTTCAGGGGAGGTAATAAAAAGAAAAGCAGCTCTGCTCCTGTACCCTGGGACATTGTCCAGCGGTTGTTATGTTAATCATTCGGGCCTAATTAATATCATGCATATTATTAGGAAAATGAAGATCCAAATGCCACCGCGTGTTAATTGCCATAGAAGAAGTTTTTTTTTTTTCTCAGTGAATGTTAAGAGTTTGCCCTCGCTAACTTACCTAAAGCCTTCGTTAGAAATGGAGTAGCTCACGGGTTTTTTTTAAGTTTTCAAAGGCAGCAGAGGCAAACACACACTTTTTATTTTAAAAAAATCACATTTTAGATTGATTGTAGTTAAGGATTTTACAGGTTGACTGTCCCAGTAAACCTACGCTCAATGCAGGATGTTTGGTGGTATCAAGAAGATCTACAGTGCACCAGTGTGTGTGCCTGTGTGTGTGTGTTTTGAGGGGATTTCCTGATGTAATCTCCCCTTCTTTCATTTCTAATAAACCTCATTCAACATGCCACAAATCCCTCCACTTACTGCTGCTGTTGAGACAACGTGGGAAAAGGAAAAGCTCACTTACCTCTCCACCTCCTCTCCATCAGCAAAGGGCCACACAACGACTGTCAAAACCAACAAAACATCCAAATGTTTCTGTTTTCTTCACTTGATTTGTATGAATGTTAAAGCTGCCGTTAAAGCTAGGTAATATCCTGTAAAACCAAACACTCCCTGACAGATTCTGATATTATCAAAATCACCATTAAACATAATTATAAGCACCTACGGCATTTCTGAAAAACTTTCTTTTCTTTTTTTTTAAACTTGAGTTGAGTTCTGCCACAACGCGGCCCCGCTGAAACACCGGGGCCAAACGGTCAAGTCCAAGTTGCATAAATTTGTCGTCATTTCAGGATGATCTTTGCCAACTTTCAACAGCTCCTTTAATTAATCCTCAACTAGCACACATAATTAATTGATTTACATCCGCACCCCCCACAGCAGTCTCCAGCAGGGCCTTCCTGCTGGGGAAGTTAATTGTCAGGTTGGACCATTCGCCTCCAGAGACTCTGTGCTGTGAATTACAATGAGTTGAACTTTTTTTCTCCTTTCACTGTTGCCTGTTAATAATCAAATTACACTTCCAAGAACTTTATTTAAAAAAAAAAAAAAAACAAAAACAGATGCTATAAGTCAGTTTTTAATCAGTCCTAAATAGATAGTTCAGATATTTTTAATTGGGGTTTTTGTGGCGCATTTATGAGGAGTCAGTATCTTATTTACAGTGGGAAAAAACAAATAAACAAACAAAAAAAAAATCACATCTTTACATCTGAATTTAAAAAACCAATGCAGAAAAAACTAAAACTTTAACATTTCCTAAAATGGGAATAGTTGTCATCTCATCTGTTTGATTTCAGCTGCCTCAAAATGCTGATGTGCCCCTGAGCAAAACACTTAAGACACCTGGTCACATTTGCAAGCGTGACTGGCTGAATGTGTTTCTCCGAGTGTTGGAAAAAACATTTTTTAAATGTGGGCAACATCATTGCAATTCTGCTTCAGCCTTTTACATGAGCTAGCTTAGTTAGCATTACTTTACAAGCCAACCAAATTATTCCCAGTCATTGCTGTGACCATAATCCAATTGTAACATGGAAGTTAAAATGTTTTGCTAATGAAATGATTATTATTAATCTTTGCTGTTGTTAATTCAAATGAATTTAAATGATTTATTACAAGAACAGCATGTTTTCTATTGCTGTTGAGAGAACTGAATGCCCTGCTGTACAGTAATGTTTTCTTTGTTACACATTTTAGTGATTGGCCTTTTTTATTTAGTAGATTTTGTCCAATTAAACATGTCAAATATGATGTCAGGTGATAAAACGAGTTCCAGGTTGCCCTTCTCGATCTACACTCTTGTCCTCATGAAACTAAATTTGACTTTTTTCCCCCAGGCTAAGGAACCGGTGAGTGGACCGAGTGTATTTCCTTCTCCCAGCTTTCCCCCTGAGTCCTGGAGACGGGACAGAAAAGCGAATATCACAGCCAAGGCGCGCCCTGTCATCCTACGGCCTTTTTGTCTCTAGTTTATTTTGCTGCTTTATTTCAAGCCATGGTCACCTCAAAGTCATCTGAGACCTTGAGAAGGAACGTAGCCTACATGGGTTTATTTTTCTTTTTTTCTGTCAAAATGTAGAATTTTTTTCCTCCAGAAGAACGTGTTAAGCAGACACTTTCTTCTTTATTAAAGACAGCTTTACTTATCGCATCGCTTTGAAAAGCTAAATAATTTAAGTGGCTCATTATCAGCTCCAAGCCTGGGAAGAACAGATACCTTAAACTCCACCGAGGCAGCTGGGTGTCTCCGCTTTTCACCGTCTTCTCAGCACAATAGCTAAATTTGACTTTCTACTAATTAATGAGATGAGTTCATTACTGCTCTCGAGGTTAATGTGTTGTCCTACAGCAGATTAGTGAAGGGATTCTGGTGCTGCCGGAGCATCCTAATTAAATCACAGTGGGTGCTACCTGCTTGAATAGATGAAAATAATGAAAGTCGTCACTCTTCTCAGCAGCAACTTGATTACCGTGTCCTATCTCTGCTCATAAAAGGCTCTACAGTCACCTGCAACAGAACACAGTGAAATTAATTCAATTACACCAAGCAATAAAAGAGTGAAAGCGGTTTATTTGGAAGTTTGATTTGAATGGGCTTGGTCCTGATCATAGAAATTGGTGGGCCAAAAGTGCCATCTAAAGGACAGCAGTGGTAGAGCAGCCATACAGTATCATAGCTACAATTTTCTGCTAAAATACAGTGAGTTGTTCTACTGAACACCTTCATTAGTTGTGTTAGTTGCTGTAAATGGATGTCATTTTGTATGTATGGAGATAGATCAGGGCCATAAAGTTTGATTTTTTCAGTTGGAATTTGGAGAGGTAAATTAGGCTTGATATTTTAAAATTTTTTACTTCTCATTTTGAATATAACTTGGATATTTCTGTTACCGGAAGAAAAGTCTGCCTCAAAATCTCATCTGACCAAAATTGAGGGGCAATTTGGCTCTATTGTGTAGAACACATTGGCATCTTTTAGCTGACACATTTTAGTTTAGAATTTGATATTTAATTAAAAAAAAAATTGTGGTAAAGCTGTTTCCATTGCTAAGACATAAGTCTTCTTGAGTTGTTTTGCAACTTGCAATTGCAAAACAACTCATTTAAAACTATTTTCTAAAATATTAGTTTTTACAGTTTTATTCCCATTGATGTAAAAGTCCTTCTTTTTATTTTACTTGTTTTATTATTAATAGTATTGGATGATTTCATTTTAAGAAAATAATTCTGCTTAAAATTATCATTCAGCTTCACCAGTTCCTTCAACTTGACGGACAAAAAAAAATATTATCGACATTGCCAACTCCCTCAAATGTACAGGCTGCTTCAACGTGTCTTAGCTAACTACTCTTTTATGATATCTTTCAGCTTCTACTGATTTATCTTCAAAAAAGTTTCATTGTTTTTTCTGTCTGAGTGGAGAGATTTCAGATATTTCCATTGCTAAGACATAGATTTGCTTAAGTAGTAGCAAGTTTACTTAGCATTTATAGCGTTAGCATCTTTAACAACTTGGAGATCACCTCTGTTAACTTGTTTTGTTTTATTTAAAAATGCCATTCTGCTTTTTTAGCAGAGCCTACTGACTAATGCACTCATTTATGATAGACTGTAATATACTTGTAATTGAATGATTCACATTTTATTATATTTTAGGTCCAAACATTAAACTGTTGGACCTTTTCATTTTTATTGATTTGCAAACAGTTTTTATTCCCGTGCTAGCATGCTGACTGAGAGCAGCATGCTACCATAGCAAGTTCTATGCTACATCTTAGCATTGCTTCATTTTAGTTTGTGTGTTAGGAAAACTTTTCACTTTTTATGAAGGACTTTTCCTTTTGCTCTTGACCTCAGCATGTTTAAGGTGAATCCTGGCTACACCAAACAGCTTCAGCCATCAGCCATCTTACACATCCAGCATTGCTTTTGCATGTCGAATTTCATCAAATGTATTTGGCAGCTATTATTTGCTTACATGCCCAATTCCATTAGTAATACTATTGTTCAGTTTGATTTCTTCATTTAGCCTGCCTGGGTGTACAAATCCAAATATCATTTCTGTCTTTAGTCTTAGTCTGTCTTTAGTCTTCTTCTGTCTTTGCCTCGCATTAATCCTCCCTGTCTCAAAGCTGTCATAATTTTCTTGGTGATGATTCCAAAATTATCCTAATCCCACCCACCCTCTTTGATGCTCAAGCCTACGCTCGTCCTCGGCTTTTGTGGTATTAAGTGGATCGTATTAAGAGGAAAATATTACACTTTGGTACAAAAAAAACAACAACGCAGTGACTTTGTGATTACGATGCAGAGGCTGTTGTGTTTGAGACAAGAAGTATGAAGAAATATCGGAGGATTTTGGGGCTAACTCCAAACTTTTTCCCTTCTATAATCTCTGACGAGGGACACAAGAGTCACTGAATGCCAAAACCAAATAAAGTTGCCAGTAATGTCCTTTCACAGAAGGTGCATGGATGTGAACAAAGCTTAGTGTATTGAGGAACATTTTCCATCATAATTACTGTTTAGTTAAAAACTCATCTTGTTTGGGATTAGAGCCATTCACTCAAGCTAGACTGACGCAACAGAAACGTCTCTCTCCTGCTGTTGACTTTGAGTTCCCAAGTCTTCAAACCACAGAAAACTTTTTCGCTGTTACTGTAACAGTTCTGCTGTGATTGTAAGAGTGTTGCAATCACAACAGAATGATTTATGCACATAAGAATCTGATAATAAAGTCTGCAATTTCTGCCTCCACAAATCCTATATGTTGAGATAAAGCTGTAAGAAGTCCTGTTTACAATTTATAGTCCTGAGTCAAAATAAATCCATAATAAAATTCACAGTATAATATCATTATGAGCTGCAGAGTCTTCCAATTTACTACTATTCTAATCTTTACTACTATTTTACATTTGGAATAAATAATGTTTTCATTAAGTTTTTTATTTTCTAAACTTAATAAAAACTAATTCTACAACTCTGACCTCTAAGTTTTAAAATGGCAGCTTGTGGTTACATAAACTCCTTCTAGAAAATCTAAAACAGAAAGCAGAAACACAATAAGATACAGAAACATAAAGTCCACCTTTAATTCAAATTTAATCCAAGTCTGTTAATAGTGAGAACAGACAGATTTATTTTACAGGTGATTTGTGTTGAAGTTGTTCTGGCAGCCAGAACCGCTGGAAGGTATCTGTCTGAAACCAGATGTTGACATACGCTCTATGAAAGTCTTTTTTTTCATCTCAGTTTCAAGACATTAAGTTAGCAACAACTTCTCTGGTCTTAGCAGAGTGGCGTCAGGCGTCAGGTTTTGTTAAAGTTTTGTAAGTTCAATAGGTTATTATCTAAAGAAACGAGCCGAGATATCAGGAAGAGAACTGCAGACCCCAACCAGTCACTCAAGAAGTAACACTTTCATTATCCACTCGGCAGTCACGCATCACTGTGGTCTCAAAGGCTACTGAGGAAAGAAGAAGACATTACTTCAAAAGCAACATGAAAACAGATTACAGTTTGTAATGGTGCCTTCACACCAGCTCTGTTTATTCTGCTTTGATCAAACTCTAATTCGTTTGCCTAGAAAGTCGCGTTCATTCAATCAAACTGGTCTGCCTACAAACCTCAGTCTGTGTTCGGCTGGTTCAGTTTCAACGCACATGTGAACACCAGGTGGACCAGAGACCACTCCAAAAGCAGGAAGCGGACTACAGCGCAGGGCATTGTGGGTAAATAAAACGAAAACAAATGTTCAAGTCTAACTCTAGCGGGAGAAATGGCTCATGGTCTCCTACCAAAGAGAAAAGAGAAACCTTCCAACAGCTTAAATCTGACGCCACTCTGCTTTAGTTTCCATTTTGTGAAGAAGGAAGTTGCATTCAGTGTCTTTTTCAGGGGTTTCCTTCAGTAGTTCTTGGTGCGGCGCCACCACAAGCAAAGAGGTAAACAGGTTTTCCAAAGGGTTTGGTTGGTTTGACACAGTGCATTGTGAACATGAACAGCAGCAACTGAAAATATAACAAATGTTGCCATTTTGGTTCCCAAATCGAACCAAATCTACCAGACTATCAGATGGGAAAACACATTGAAAAGAAATTGCTTGGCCATAGAGACCATTTTTACATTTAGAGGAATGTAAAAATGGCAAAAAAGCTTTGTTTTGCTTCACTTTGTTTTGAGTGAAGCAAAACAAAGCTGTTTTGCTTCACTCATGAGGAATGAACATTATGAATGAACTTCAGATGTTGAAGCAACTAGGAAATTGAAGCTTAGGCTGAAATGGGTCTTACAGCAACCTCAACCACTTTGTAACCGAATTAGTTACAAAGTGGCTTAAGGACAACAAAGTTGATATTTTGTAGCTGCCATCATAAAGTGCTGATCTCATCCCCATAAAAAATGAGTGTGAGCAAGGCAGCAGACAAAATGACTAATTTCCACCAGTTTCATTGCATAGAAAGGGCCAAAATTCCATCAAACTCTTGTGAGAAGCTTCTGGAAGGGAAACCAAAATATTTAACCCAAGTCACACGGTTCAAAACAGAAAATTTTGAATTTGAAGAAATTAAAACAACTCTTATTCTAACCGACCTAAACCAGAAAATTTTGTCTAACCAAATGTTTCTTTTCATACAGTGCATGTAAACATCTGGCTTCGTCTGTAGATCCACACATGTTGATACAGAACTTTCACTGTAAAACCTGACAGACGAAACAGAAATCTCTGATCTGGTTCCACCTCATTTAATTTTCAATACCAAGTGTAAAATCAGTCGGTACAATCTCTTAACACAGCAGCAGAGTCCAAGAGGAAGAAAATGAAATTAATTGTTGCTCTCGCTTTAATTAATTGTCCAAAAAGACAAAATAATCTCCAGCCCTTTCCCCACATGACCTCGAGGTCCGGGCTGATGCACAGTACTACGCCCCTCTCTGATTGTTTCAACTCAGTCATTTACTTCTGTCCACACCGCAGCTCGTGACGCCACCAGTCATCCATCGGCAATGTCGCCCGAGCACCAGCGGGATACCGATACGTCAAACACTAAAGGTTTGCGTTGTACCGATCCCTGTTCATGTATTCCTTGTAGGCGAACTTGGCATCCGTATTGCTGTGTGGGATCCGTCCGAAAGGGGCGTGATCGTTGAAGCACGAGTCGAAGACCTCGTCGACAATCTTTTGCGCCTCCTCTCGGCTGACTTTTCGCACAGCCAGGATGGAGCGCACGGCGCGATCCCGGACACACTGCTGTTTGAAGAGAACGAAACGGGTTCCATTACAGACACGGAGCTGGTCGTTTAAACGGCGTGTGTGACGTTTACGCCCGACTTATGTACCTGGTGATGTTCCTTTAGGCCGAAGTTGAATCTGGAAACTTCATTGCTGAAGGAGCAATCCCCACTGAGATTCGCTGCTCGAATCTAAAGGAGCCAAGCAGAATGTCCAGCATAACACTGTTCAGCTTTGAAGATGTTCCAAAAACAGGAAAAAGATCAGTACATCACTATGGCTTCACCTTCTCTCTCAGCAGATATCAATGGAGCAACCATCAGCAATAGATAAAAATAAATTCTAAGATTTAAGAAAAATATTCCATAATTCTAAACGCCATTTTAATGCCACTGCACAACATGGGAGAAGCTACTAATAAGATCACAAAATGTTTTGTCATTTGTTCTCCCTAACTTTTCCACTTCTACCCAAAATATCTGTGCCCCCCAATTAATCAAAATGAGGAATATTAGAGAAATAATAATAATCCAAATCTGAAAATATCTGCCAAGATTAAAAGAAAAAAATAAATAAAATCATTATTATTATTACTGTTATTATATGTTTAGCAATTCCATTTTTGCTGTGACACCACTTGGATATGTTCTGTGTCTTGACATATATTTCTATTGTTGCTCGTCCTCTTATCTAATTGGATGTTAATTATTTTGTAGATCAATACCTCGGTTTGTTAGGCTGTAATGTTTGTTTTGTATGCAATAATTGGTGAGTTAATAAAAAAAAAAAAAACAAAGAAAAACTTTGCCAAAATCCCTTTTCAGAGCTGATTTTTGGAAATGTCTGTAACAACAGAGTTAACAGACGAGAAAAAAAATGTAGAACTACTTATTCTCCTAATTTCTTAACAGAACGGCGGTATTAAAAGCTATTCCTCACCTCAGAACAAGCTAGATGTCTGAAGTTGTTGAACCAGTCCACGTGGGCCCTGCAGTGGTCGAAAGCGTGGATGAGCTCATGGGTGACCACTCGGTTCATGTGAGCCTGCTGGTGGATGTTGTTCTGACACAAAACAATCTGGAGGAGAGGAAACGCGACTCAGATGAAAAGACGAAACCTCGAAAGGGTAACACCGTCTCTAGACCCCGTCTCATTTCCTACCTGAGAGGAGGCCGCATCAAAGCCACCGCTGACCATCCCATCGCAGTCCTCACAGGAGAAATGTCTGTCTTTAAACACTTTGCTGAACACATGATGAAAAACAAAGGGAGGTATGTGATACACTGGAGGGAGAAGTGGAAACCACTGCAGCCAGTTAGCAGTTTCAGCAAATCACAGTGACCAGGATGAGGGACACAGGATGACTGTATCACAGACTGGATCTCTACAGGCCGTGTCCCACTGGTGGTGACAGTACCATGATTTGGACCTGCTTGGTTGCATTATAGAAACATGTAAAATCATGAAAACACAGAAGTGGTAGTATTATTCTGCAGGTGGATCAGTCCAAAAATATTGATAGTATCAATACCAAGTCATTATCAGTATCAGATTAATACTAGCATGGTTAAATTGATACTTTAGTTGACTCCCTTATGAAATTTTATTTTTGTGTTGTAGTATCTCTATTCTACCGCAAAAATATACATTTATTAGCATTTGTTTATTTAGAAACTATTTTTAATTTGTTTTGTTGTTTTATTGTTTCTCTTTATCTTGCTAATATGTTATTAAAGTATTTTGTAGAGATACATACAAATTATAAGGCTTCAACAATAGAATTCAAAAAAATAGAAAGAAAACTTGAGACGAAAACACCTAAATATCAGACGTTTGCTATATCAAGCTTAATTAATAAAAAGGTATTGATGCCAAAAAAGTATTGGTATCAATACTTTTGCATGGCGATACTGGCCCTCAATTTATCAGACATTGGAACATTACTAAAACACGCAATATTGCACATCTTTAGCACTGTGAAATATATCAGCAATTTAAACAAGGGAAACATAAATTAACATCTGAAAAAATATTATTCAGGCACTGATTAATATGGTTTGAAAACATTAACCAAAAATGTATTGTGTTCAGCTTTTCCCTCAGAGTATTTTAAGCCTGGCGGCCCACCAGGCTAAGCATTGCTTATTTTTTAAAGTCTTTTTTTAAATGTTTTATTTTTTTTTATTTTTTTTTTAAAGGCTTTATAGTTGGTGTTCGGGTATTAATTGTCCAATCTTTTAATAGCACATAATTATCAAGTTGAAGTTAAACATTTTTTAACTCAAAAACACGAAGGGCCGCTGAATGAATGAATGAATGAATGAATGAATGAATGAATGAATGAATGAATGAATGCGTGCTCTAACAGGTTTTGTGGGAGAAAAATTGGTACAGTATTTGTGAAATATAGTGGAAGTATAATCTGGGTCAGTCTGCACGTGCGGTTAACATTAGTCACCCCACCAATTTAGCAACATTATTGCTATATTTAGTGACTTTTCGGAAATACACATCGGCATTGGACAATAATTACATTCATAGAAGCATAATGAGACTCAACGTTCACTGATGATTGAAATATTGTTTAGTAAAAAAGCAGCAGAAGTAACTTTTGTATTTTACATCCTATCTATGTTACAGTTGGCGTTAACACGTCGTTTCCGGTTACAGACAGCCGTGTTGTCCAACGTACCAGCCGGAGTTCTTCATGGCACTGAGGAGGAGTTTGGCATATGGACCTGCCAGAGACACACAGAGGAGTTAGCTTTAGGTGAAGCCACCTAGCATTCACAACCAATCACCGTTAGCTCCGTGAGCTAATGCTACCTGCTGCACACCGTCACGGCTCATGCGTTCAAATAACAAGCACATAATTTGTTCACATTAAGACTCAGCTCGGAAGACTTTCCCTCTAAAATGCTACATAAGCAAGCATCGATACTCACTAGTTTCCATGGCGAACGTTAACATGACCTGACACTTGTTTTTGAATGTGAACAGGCTGTCTCTGATTATGATCTGCGTGGGCTTCCTCGCGTTTCTCTCCGGGAAGAGGTCATATCCATATTCCTCGTCTTGCTTGGTCTGATCCATTGTGCTGGATACGTCCAGTGTGGAAATGTCAGCATAAAGTTCTCCGGGTTCTCCACCGCTAGCTAACAGGAGAGGTCATTGCTGGGTTTGTAGATCACGTGGTTCCGTGATCAGGTTGACTGATGACATTTTTAGACAAAACAATTGTTTAAAATATCAGGTATGTGAAGTCTTTAAATGATATTTTCCTGTCATTTTTAGAATACAAAGTATTTATTTTCTTAGTTTCATATGAGTGGGTGCGCATCATTTATCAACCGGCGAGACACAGGTGCGCCGGGTGGGCGTGGCTTGCATACTATTTCAAATTCCAGATAAGAGTTGCTTCGTTGTTAAATTAAAATTATCTTGGATATTGAATTATTACAGTGAATCTGGAAAGAATGATAACTTTACATTAGTACTTTTTACACTGTAGCACTCTTTATTTCAAGATGTCATAAATGTAATATTGTGTTCTGTTTGTACTAAAAAAAACAAAAACACGATTTTCTGAATCCAAAGTCAGAATTACAACAACAAACGAGCTGGAGTTGTTACTTTAAAAACTTTATCAGCAATTCAAACATTACAATTAAGTGGATATAGAATATATAAAATGACAACAAAATGCCAGGTGGGTTCATGTAACAAGTAATAGAAACTGGTCAAGAGCTAAATCACATGATATGAAACAAGAAGCATACATTTATAGTATTAACTGCTTTTACATTATGGGAAGGATGTGTTATCTTAAAATACTATTTGCATTAATTTATAGAATATTGAAAACCCGTTGCCTTAAATTTAACTCCACCTTCATCGCCTCGTCGTCACTTTTAGCCACGTGTTGCACCGGCTGACTGTTAAGGACTTCTTTAAGTGTCGTTTCCTTTCAGAAAAGTGTGAACTGTAGCGCTAACTGACGAAAATTTGTGAACCAAACAGATAAACTCATCTTACTTCCACACACATAGCTAGTTACTAGTGTATTTTTCGTAAAAGTTCCGTATTAAAAAAGAAAAAAATTGTTTTTGCTTTACGAAAATTGTTTTGTTATTATAGACGATCTTTGGTTACGTCGTGCATACGTAGAGCAAAGGCTGCTGGTCCTCCGCTGTCATGGCTCCGAACATAAACAGAATGTCGTGACTGGCGACACTTTTCGGAATCTTTTGTTACTTGAGCGGTCACTACGAATTAACTGTGAATCCAGAAAAGAAGCGGCAGGTATTTCAGAAATGTCATAATTAAAGCACAGTTACATCCGGCCTCTTTTAATCCAATGATGGTTCTGTTTTTGCTAAGCTGTTAGCTGCTCGAGGGTCACACAACGTGACTCTCGTGTTTTACCTCGATGCTGCTGCTGCTCGGATGTGAAGACTAAAGCACAGAGAAGTGAAATGAAAGAGTTTTCCAAAAATAAATGTCTGTTTGGCAGAGGGGAGCATGTCCGCGGGGGACAAGGCCGTGGAGTTACAGCTACAGATACGGCAGAATGCGGAGGATCTTCACAGCTTCATGAGGGAGCTGGACAACTGGGAGGCAGACGTGAAAAGGAAGGATGAAGAGCTGAGGACTGGACGAATCCAGGAGCTCCAGGTAGGATGTCCACTGCTATTAACAGCTGCTTTACACTGACACCCTTAAATAAAATCCAAACTAATAATTTAATTGGCAAAAATTATAATCGTGACTTTCAATCTCGTAATCATGACTTTGAATATATTCAGGATTTAGAAAGTCAAAGTTATGACTTTGTATCTTAAAATTAAGACCTTTAATCTCATAATTACGATATTGAAACTCACAATTATGACTTTAAATATCGTAATTAGAAAGTCAAATTATGACTGTATCTTAAATTTATGACTTTGACTCTTATAATTAAGGCTTTAAAACTTGTAATTATTCCTGTTGGAGTTTCTTTCATAGCTCTAATGGCCTTCCATAAGTCTGTGTGTCTTGTTGCAGAAAACCCTTCCACCTGTTCGTAACAAGGGCTACAGGTCAAAGATGAGGGAGAAGAGGAGGAAACAGGCGCCTGCTGCTGACGGCGACACGGAGGCCGAGGAGCCCAGACGAGCTTCCAGACCCAAATCCTGTGATTATCGATCGTGGGACAAGTTTGACGTGGTAACCCAACGTCTCACCTGGGCTTCCCGCAGCCTGAGTTTTCATGCAACAAGCGGTGATTGTGCGTACTTCCTCTTGTCGGCAGGATAAAGCTCTGGCAGAAATGGACAAGGAGGCCGAGTCCAATGAGTCTGACTCGGAGGAGGTGGACAAGGACAGAGCTCTGGCTGAGAAGGAGAACGTAATGAAGTTTCTACATGTGATACACAGACAGAAAGAGAGATGACAACTACTTTTGTTGTTTTGTTTGTTTTCTTGTTTCCAGGGTAACAAGTTGTTTAAAGAGGGGAAGTATGACGAGGCCATAGAGTGTTACACTAGAGGGATGGCTGCTGATCCATACAACCCTGTGCTTCCCACCAACAGAGCCACGTCCTTCTTCAGACTTAAGAAGTAAGTCTGACTTCACTGTAAACAAATGGGCTTCATTCGATGGATCAATAATCGATTGATTGTCATTCATCTACTTCACAACTGTCCAAAGTAGATATATATAGGTGCAATGTACATAAATAGTAACGCTGGTTACGTAAAATTGACTTTGTTGAGCTTTACATCATGTTATAATGTACCGTACCAGGAGTGTTGCCTTTTATGCATGTTTGAGAAATCCTTTAATCTCCATGGCAACCAGCTGAGCAGAAACGGCTGGGTGGAGCTGCTCTGCTTTGAGATGAAGCTCCTCCTCAGAGCTGCAGTTTCCAAGCTCACAGAGCAAACCCTCTCCCCCAAACCTCCCTCACTCAGCTCCTTCAGACTAGCAGCAGCAATTAGCAAACACCTGTTGGAACTGTACATCAGTTGATCTCATTACAGGAGCTATTTCTCTGTTCAAACGCTGGTGAAAACATTGTTAAAGGTTTAATGCAGGAACCATGTTGTGATGACTTCCTGAAGGCAGAGCTTCAGAAAGAGCAGGAGTTTTTAAAGAGACAGAGGCCCAATTTCAAGGCGTTAAATTACAAAGTCAAATTTCTTTTAAGACATATTTGATACATATGGCATTTTTGTAACAACTGAAGTTAGAATAGTTACGTAAATGTGTTATAAAATGGCTCTACGTGCCTGGAAAATACATAATACTGCCTCTTAAAAACAAACAAACCAAAAACAAGAACAAACTGAAAAGTGTGGTGCACATTTGCTTTCAGTTCCTTTAACTGACCCAGATCTCACTAGAAATGCAGCTGTTCTGTAGCTTTATGAAGACCAAAGTACACATGAGACAGATTTTATGAATATATGCTCATTATAACACTTTGAAGTTTGTGGTACAATGTGAAAAAGTTTAAGATGAATAAATACTTTTGACAAGTTGAATATGTTTTTCAGTTTTCTCCGGTTGTTGTGATAAATCTTTGCCCTCCCAGGTACGCCGTGGCTGAGTCGGACTGCAACCTGGCCGTCGCCCTTGACGACAGCTACTATAAGGCGTATGCTAGGAGAGGAGCCGCTCGGTTTGCCCTTCAGAAACACCAGCCGGCTCTGGAAGGTCTGAACCGGTTTAAACCTGGTTTTATCTGAACCGGTTTAAACTTGGTTTTATCTGAATCGGTTTAAACTTGGTTTTATCTGAACCAGTTTAAACTTGGTTTTATCTGAACCAGTTTAAACCTGGTTTTATCTGAACCGGTTTAAACCTGGTTTTGTCTGAATTGGTTTAAAAACTGGGTTTTGTTTGAGCTGTCCTGACCTGAGGCTGTTGAATGTGTCTGAACAGATTACCAGACGGTCCTCCGGCTGGACCCGGGCAATGCTGAAGCCCAGAGTGAAGTGAAGAAACTCCAGGAGGTGAGGTTGGATGGGGTCAATGGGGGTCAGGGTTCAGTTTGTCCTGCTGCTGTCTAACCCATGTTCTGGTCGGTACAGATCCTCGCTCAAGGGGACGTCTGGGGTCCGGCCGTCCAGCCCGCCCAAGCCGCCACCGACCCCGACCCTGACCCCGACCAGCAGCGACAGCTGGGAGAGCAGCAGAGGAAACAGGAAGCTGTGATGCAGAAGGACAGAGTGAGTCCTGGTTTATCGCCTCTCTTCTCTGTCAGTTTGTTCTGAAACCCAACGGAGACATTTGCTCTTCAGGGAAACGCTTACTTCAAAGAAGGGAAGTACGAGGCAGCCGTGGAATGTTACAGCAGAGGAATGGAGGCGGACGCCATGAACGTCCTCCTCCCTGCCAACAGAGCCATGGCCTTCCTCAAGCTGGACAGGTAGAAACATCCAACAGCTCTCACTTCATCCAACAAATGATAGCAGGATACTGTTAGCAAACTCTCTCCATCTGTCCTCCGTCTGTCTCCCTGCAGGTATAAAGAAGCAGAGGACGACTGTACAGCAGCCATTTCTCTGGATGATACTTACTCTAAGGCCTTCGCCCGCCGCGGCACAGCCAGACTTGCGCTGGGGAAACTGCAGGAGGCCAAGGAAGGTGCTGCAGAGCTCCCACAGCAACCAGCAGCAACATGTTGGGTTTATTGTTTTCAATTAGCATATATTCCTCCTTTTTTTCCAGGTTTTTTTCATTCATATTTAAACAGGCGGGCTGCTCCTGGGAAGGTCCACCACTTTTTATTGGTGCTGTTTGTGAAGCTGCACGCTCAAAAATAAACAACAATATCTTTGGTTTTCTCAGAAAAAAAAAAAGAGAAAGTAGGCAAAATTTTCAGTCATATTTTCACAATTTCTTTCATTTGTTTATAAGTGTCACAGTTTGTAAACTAAATACTTAATTAGCAACATAATGAAGATTGCTAATTAATTATGTTGTTTACAAACTGAATAATTGGTTAGCAAGCTAGATGAGCAAAATATTTAGTTAGGACGCTAAATATATAGCTTCAAACTAAATATTTAGTTTGCATGCTAAATATTAAGCTTCAATCTAAATATGTAGCTAGAAGGCTAAATAGATATTTTCAAACAAAATATTTAGTTAGCAATCTAAATATTTAGCTTCAAACTAAATATTTGCATATTAGCTAAATATTAAGCCTCAAACTAAGTATTTAGCTTATTTAGCTAATAAGCAAATATTTATCTTGGAGTTAAATATTTAGCTTGCTGATTAAATCGTTTAGTTTGAACCGTCACATGTAGAAATGAGCAAATGATGTTGTAAAAATTTTTCTTTGAAATAGGAATCTCCATTTTTTCTTTCTTGCTTTTAGATTTGCTAAAAACCCAAATTATTGTTGTTAATTTCTGACAGTGTTTCTTTACACTGCACACTCTCCTGCTCCATGTTTCCTCCATTTGTGGATCATGGCTCTCAGTGGTTCAGTGGAACGTTTCCTTTGCAAATGGTTCCTCCAGACTGATAGATGACAGGGGTTTTGAATTTTAGATTGAGGCTTGGCGTTCAGCTTTTCTGAAGTCTTTTGGCCTACTTCATGGTGCCAGATGGGTTCTGATGATTCAGGCAGTATTAATGATTTCATGAGACTCCACATGTTTGAGTAATCGTCTCGACTTTCCGTGTGTGTGTCAGATTTCCAGCGGTTGCTCCAGCTGGAGCCCGGGAACAAGCAGGCCCTGAATGAGCTGCAGAAGCTGCAGATGGTATGCTAACACCTGCTGGGTTTTTCGTCTGAGCTGCTGAACTCTCACCCCATGGCGTCTTTCTCCTCCAGGATCCAGGCTGCAGCGGCACTCTGCAGACGGAGGACGGCGCCCAGAGGAGGACGGTCCAACCCGTGGACAAACCAGATCATCTGCGCTCAACCGTCGGTTCCACCGCGATTTAGCGGCATCTGACTAAAGGTGTTTGTAAAAACCCACTGAGTTATCTTCTCCTCCGGTCTGTAGAAACCTCTGAGACGAATCGACATCCAGGAGATCAGCGGGAAGCTGACGCTGCCCAGCCAGGAAGCTCTTCCTCCGTTAATCCAGGAAGTAGCGAGGAAGACTGACTCGCCGCTGTCTTCATCGCCCAGTGCCAAGATCATCAAAATGGAGGAAGCAGCAGAAACACAGACACAGAAACATGACAGGTGACTTTTACATGCAAGGAGGGGAGGAAACCATGGTTACCACTGGGACTGGACCAAAAAAACAATATTATCCATTAACTCAACGTTTGGTTTTTGAAGATTTAATTTTTGGAAAATTTGGATTTTTATTTTGAACCAATGCAGTGCTTAGATTTCTATGGGTGAGAGTGATGTCAGCAGGGCCGCCATCTTGTTTGGAAGTAATAGCTTCTGTTGAATTCAAGGCAAATCAACGATGGAATCTTAGGATTATGAAAATAAAGTGATAATATTACAGTAATACAGTTGTAGTGATATGAGACTAAGCTGTATGACAATAGCAAGAACAAAGCATCAATATTACCAGAATATAATCAGAATAGTATAAAAGAAGTAATAATAATAATAAGTAGTACTAGAAGTGATAATGTTATAAGAACGCCTTCACAAAAAAAATTAAAATGAGAAATGTTGAGCATCTTGTGAATCTTAAAAGTGTGGCTTGCATTTGCATTCTGCATCCTCTAACTGATTTACTGACTTTATCCATTTTCCCATCAGCCCTGTGTTTGCATAAGAAAACATTCCCACACCATTCTGCTGCCACCGCCGTGCTGCCCCCTGCACGGCCTTTCCGTCTGCCACTTTTACGTCCAGGTCTGCGGTGGCGTTCCTAACCATTCTCCTGTGCTCTCCAGAGTTCCTGCCAGCAGAGACGCCAGCCAATCAGCTCAGGAGGAATCCAGTGAAGCAGCTGAAGCACCAAGTTCAGACGTTCCTCCTGCTCCCAGTAACAGCTTCCAGCTGGAGGCTGACCTCCGCAAGCTCAGCAAGCAGCCAGAGGCGGTTTACAGATACCTGAGGGTGAGCTGCGTTCTCCTTTCACTTCAGCACCAACAGCTCTGTTTTTAGTTCATTTTTAAGCCAAACATTAATTTCCTTAAGGGTTTTTGGATGTAGAGATAAAAAAGAACTCCTATATTATCAGACCAAATCCAAACCTTATGTGAACGTTACATTTTCTGCCTTCCATTGTGCGTTAAGTTCAGATTAATTCAAACAACCCTTGTGTTTTCTTTAATTCTGTGCCATGTCATTTGAAGTGAGCGAGCTTTACATGGACTTAATCAATCTTGTAGTTTAACACCTGGCCTCCAGGAGGCACTGTTTAGTAAAAACTGGAAGATCGTTAACAGCAGAGTGATGTCCGTTTCCCTTACATTCACACAGAAACATGACCCAAATCTGTTTTTTTATTTTTATTTCTTGCCTGAATGTGATTCATGTTTGACTTTTTCATGGCTGTCTGAACGGCCCAATTCCAATCTTAGAAAAACATAAAATTACATTTGAACCACTTCCATATGTGGTATTAAATCGGATACATATCTAATGGCTTTTTAATACAAAATCCAATTTTTCATAATTTTTTCTTGTGTTTTTTTTTTCCCCTTGAAAAAAAGTTAACAAATGAAAGAAAATATTTCAAAAACTTGCTTATTACTTTTGCAGTCATTCCTTTTTTGGGAATTTACCTGAATTTATTTTTTTTACACAAACCAAATCGTAAGCTATTGGTGAGCTAACATCACTCTGAACTATGGAAGCTCAAAGAGTCCATTTGTGAAAAAATAAAAACCTTCATAAACAGAAAACTCGATGAAAGGATAAAAGTCATTTTCTGGTCCTGCCATGTCTGGATGTTAAACAACCTTGTCCTTGTTGGCAGCAAATCAGTCCCTCAGCGTACGGCCAGATCTTCCAGAACTCTCTGGAGCCGGACCTGCTCAACCAGATCCTCAGAACCCTACACGATTTCTTCATAGGGTAAGCTCTCTAGACGTAAACATCAGAGCCGAGCTGCTTTTGTCCGTTTGGTCTGCAAAACGAGTAAGACTGGCCTGTTTGGAGCAGGAATGAACCTCCGACCTCCATCTTGGAGACCCTCGGCGGTCTGGCGGGCGTGAGGCGCTTCGACATGGCCGTCATGTTCATGACGCCGCAGGAGAAGAAAGGTGGACTCCTTTTCAACTTCTGCCTTCTCGCTCATGTAAGATCATGGTTAAAAACGTGTCATTTCCTCCCTCCTCTCAGTGCTGAAGGAGCTGTTTGACTTCCTGCTCCAAGCCCAGCTGGACCAGCCCAGCGTTTCAGAACTGCAGAAGAAGTACGGACTATGATGGACGGACAAACCTGTTCCCAGCTTCTGCAATGCGTTTTCTTCAACCGGCCTAAAATAACCTGATGTTTGCTGAACTGATCACTTAACCAAATAAAACAGGTGTGTGTTTCTGAAACGTGTGTTCTTGTTTCTGATTATTAATAATCAGTGTTATTAATAACATTGATTATTAATCAGTGCTACCATCCATCAGCCATCTGATGTTAGTGCACTACACTAACGTCAGATGGCTGATCTGATGTTAGTGTAGTGCTGTAGTATCACGATGCAGCCATTCCATACTTACGTTTTGGTGGAGCCAAACGTAAGTATGGAATGCCGTTTTGGATATAATTTCCGAACGGCTTTCCAGTTCCATCTGGCGCCTGTTAACCTCCACCCGCCAGAAGCCGCCAGAAGCTTATGCACAATTGTTTTACATTCCGAAATGCCAATGGTCACAAAAATAGTA
>CAEFZY010035076.1:0-11419 GCA_903066815.1 Brachyrhaphis roseni
AGAATAGAAGATATGAACTTTGATTTATGATCAATTATGTATAATTATTCACAGAAATATCAATAATTATATAATTAAAATACTTCAATGTCTTCAGTCTGCAGCCTTCAGTCTGTAGAAAACCACAGAGCTCCTTCACTTCAGAATCTCCCAGGTTGGTGTCGCTCAAGTCCAGTTCTGTCAGATGGGTCGGGTTGTTCTTTAGAGCTGAGAACAGAGAAGTCCAGCTGGTTCCTGACCAACTGCAGCGCCACAATCTGAATAAAGAATAAAAGATGTGAGCTGAAGCCAACAGGATGTGGGTTAAAACTGAAATGTGAACAAATAAATAATAACAATGCAGAAAATTAATTTCCCTGAATGTAAAAGAAACATGATGAACTGATTCTAACATCTGATCCAGTCAAACTGGTTTAAAGAGTCCAAACCAGCAGAACCAGAACATTTTATCAAAGAAAAAACTCAAAGTTCTCTAAAAGTTTCTGAATCAAGACGTTTGAACAAATTAACTTTAACACCATATCTTTCACAAAGTTATTGTTTACTGCAGAACTGTTAATTAATTATCTTTATATTATTCATGTCTCCTTAATGTCCAGGAACTCTGCCAGAAGACTGTGGTCATCCTGATTAAGTCTGACTATCAGAACAAACTCAGATTTTCCTCTGGAAGCTGCTCTCAGTGGTTTGGAGGATGAATGACTTGTAATTTGCTCCATTATTGGAATTGATACTAAAATGGAAACTCATCACTTGCTTCCATTTTGTTTTGCTTCCTGCCAACATCAAACTCCTGCATGAGCTGCAGCTGCATATGAGCAGACAGTCAAGTCCCCAGAAAGCTTCTCTGTTTCTAGAACCATTTCATCCAAAACCTGGTACTGGGTCATGTTGTGTTGGATGATTTTAGTCAGTAAAAACATTCCAGGTTTTGATCAAAGTGTTGAAGCATCAATCATTGATTATAGATTTGTTCCTGTCAGATTCCAGGAATACACGTTTCCAGGCTGGGTTGAATGACCTTTGACCTGCTTCACATCAGAGGGATTTCTACACACTGGGGGTCAGAATGCTGTCCTGTTCTGACCTCAGATCAGCAGGTCCAACTCAGTTACACTGAGGGACGAAATTAAACTCTGGATCCAAGTCCAGGAACAAACTCAGAAAATATTTATTAGAACAGAAGATATTAAAATTGATTTATGATCAATTATATATAATTTTTCAGAGAAATATCAATAATTATATAATTATGAACCTCAATGTCTTCAGCCTACAGCCTTTAGTCTGTAGAAAACCACAGAGCTCCTTCAGTCCAGAATCTCCCAGGTTGGTGTCGCTCAGGTCCAGTTCTGTCAGATGGGTCGGGTTGGTCTTTAGAGCTGAAAACAGAGAAGTCCAGCTGGTCTCTGACCAACTGCAGCGCCACAATCTGAATAAAGAATAAAAGATGTGAGCTGAAGCCAGCAGGATGCAGGTTAAAACTGAAATATGAACAAATAAATAATAAAAATGCAGAAAATCAATTTCCCTGAATGTAAAAGAAACATTTTAAAGTGAAAAACTGAAAAACAAAGTTTAATGATCTCAAAGTCTGAAATAAGAAATAATTCATTTATAAGGTAAAAAGTTTTTGATATTTTATTCTGACATTTAAACAGTTTTACAAAAAATATTAACATTAAATTAATTATCTAAGGATAAAAGTGTCTGAGTGGACCATGTTCCGTGCCTCCATTGCCGAGGCGGCTCACCAGAGCTGTGACCGCCAGGTTGTCAGTGTCTGTCGCGGCGGCAACCCTCAAACTTGTTGGTGGACACCTTTGGTGAGGGATGCTGTCAGGCTGAAGAAGGAGTCCTATTGGGCCTTTTTGGCCTGTGCGACTCCAAAAGCAGCTGATGGGTACCGGCGGGCGAAGCGACATGTGGCCCGGGTTGTTGCTGAGGCAAAAACTTGGGTTTGGGAGGAGTTCGGAGAGGCCATGGAGAAAGACTTCCGCACAGCTTCAAGGCGATTCTGATCCACCATCCGGCATCTCAGGAGAGGGAAGCAGTGCAGCACCAACACTGTTTATGGTGGGGATGGTGTGCTGCTGACCTCGACTCGGGACGTCGTGGGTCGGTGGGCAGAATATTTCGAAGACCTCCTCATCCCACCAACATGCCTTCCATTGAGGAAGCTGAGCCTGGGGACTCTGGGTCAGGCTCTCCAATCTCTGGGGACGAGGTCACAGAGGTGGTTAAAAAGCTCCTCGGTGGCCGGACTCCGGGGGTGGATGAGGTTCGCCCGGAGTTCCTCAAGGCTCTGGATGTTGTAGGGTTGTGTTGGCTGACGCGACTGTGCAATATTGCATGGACATCGGGGGCAGTTCCCCTGGATTGGCAAACTGGGGTGGTGGTCCCCCTGTTCAAAAAGGGGTACCTGAGGGTGTACTCCAATTATGGAGGGGTCACACTCTTAAGCCTCCCTGGTAAGGTCTATTCAGGGGTCCTGGAGAGGAGGATCCGTCGGATAGTCGAACCTCGAATTCAGAAAGAGCAGTGTGGTTTTCGTCCTGGTCATGGAACACTGGACCAGCTCTACAGCCTCAGCAGGGTCCTGGAGGGTGCATGGGAGTTCGCCCAACCGGTCTACATGTGTTTTGTGTACTTGGAGAAGGCGTTCGACCGTGTCCCTCGAGGAGCTGCCCTTTGTCACCGATTCTGTTCATTACTTTTATGGACAGAATTTCTAGGTGCAGCCAAGGTGTTAAGGGGATCCATTTTTGTGGCCTCAGGATTGCATTTTGCTTTTTTCGGATGATGTGGTCCTGTTGGCTTCATCGGGACGTGATCTGCAGCTCTCGCTGGAGCGGTTCGCAGCCAAGTGTGAAGTGGCCAGGATGAGGATCAGTGCCTCCAAATCTGAGGCCATGGTCTTGAGCCGGAAAAGGGTAAAGTGCCCAGGTGTCCTGTCCCAAGTGGAAGTCCCAAGTCTGCCGTGAAGCGGACGCTGTACCAGTCTGTTGCGGTGAAGAGAGAGCTGAGTCAAAAAGCAAGTCTCTAGATTTACCGGTCAATCTACGTTCCCACGTTCATCTATGGTCATGACCGAAAGAACGAGATCGTGAATACAAGCGGCCGAAATGGGTTTTCTTTGTAGGGTGGCTGGGCTCTCCCTTAGAGATAAGGTGAGACACTTGGTCATCTGGGAGGGACTCAGAGTAGAGCCGTTGCATCCTGACCAGATGCCTGGTCAGGATGCCTCCTGGACGCCTCCCTGGTGAGGTGTTCCAGGCACGTCCCACCGGGAGGAGGCCCCGGGGAAGACCCAGGACACGCTGGAGGGACTATGTCTCACGGCTGGCCTGGGAACGCCTTGGGATTCCCCAGAGGAGCTGGAACAACTGGCTGGGGAGGGAAGTCTGGGCCTCCCTTCTGAAACTGCTACCCCCACGACCCGACCCCGGATAAGAGGAAGAAAATGGATGGATGGATGGATGGATAAAAGTATCAATGAATGATTTTATTGGATAAATAAAGAAAACAAACCTCAGATTCTTCACTTTACTGACTGAACTCTCCAGGATCTCAAGCAGAGGCTTCGTATCAGAGTCTCCTCTTTTATCCATGGAGATCTCACTTATTTCCAGTTCAGCCAGATCTGAGTTGGATTTCAGAGTCGAGGCCACAACTTCATGTTCAGCCTCTCGGAGAAAACCTAGTCTGTGATTAGAGAAGAAGTAAAGTCAGTTCTAATTAAATTAATCTGGATCATAAACAGACTAAATGTGATAACAGTGATGTCATCATCTGATCAACATCTGATCTTTATTTTACTTAGTTTGACCCGACAGAGAATCTGTGCAGTTCCTGATTAAAGTCCAGGTTCTGGTTCTGGTTCTGGTCCAGGCTTCATGTCCTCAGACCTTCAGCTAAAGTCAGATGTTGAAAATCTGTGCGAGAAAGTTCAGTTTTCTCTGCAGCATCTGATGGAGCTGCAGCATCAGAGCCTCAATGAGGCTGAAGCAGCTGATGAAGAGGTTAACTGAGCTGAATGAAGGAAACTACTGGAGATGATGGAGAGGAGGAGTAACTGCTCACCACTCTGACTTGGACTAGACCATTTGGCTTGAAAATCCTTGAGATCTTCCACCAAGCAGGAAGTGAATTATAAATGAAGTGAGCAGAGCAGGAAGTCCAGCCTACAGAAACATAATTCCCAGCAGCAGGTTATTAAATGCTGCCACAGAGGAAACTGGGAGCCAACCAAACACATGATGCTCCCAGTTCTGTCTCCATTCATCTGCTGGATTTGAAGCTTTAACAAAGTAGAAAGTGGACAGTGGTCAACCTGCTTCAGCTAAAAGCTCCAGATTGTTCTGGTCGTCCTGCAAAGCAGCAGCAGAACAGGTCCTGCTGGTCCTTCAGCTCTCAGACTGTTGATCTGAGAGGAACTGGGACAAACTGGTTGGAAGAGGGACACATGTCTCTGCAGTGGTCTGTCCATTGTCTCAGAGGAACAAAGGTTTGGATGTCAGAGGAAATTGTTGTTGAACTCCTAAAGAGCTGAAGACCAAAACCCCTGGAGGAGACGGAGCGTTTGGGTCCAGCAGCATTTTTCATGATGAAGCAGTGAAAGTTTTCCAGTAGCTAGAAGAGGCTGGGATGTCTAAAGAGTTGAAGGAGGACAATATTGTTGAATCACATTCACACAATGAGAACATCTGGACTCAACGAGCCTTTCTGCAGTTCCTCACAGCTGGAAGCAGTCTCAGTCGTCCATCCCATGATGTGTTGAACTTCTCCAGGTTCAACTCATCCAGAACCTCTGACATCTGCAGCATGAAGGCCAGAGCTGAACAGTCAGTCTCTGAGAGATACTTCCCTGAATCCAGCAGCAGTAGGATCTCCTGATAAAATGAGACGTCGTTCATCTCCATCAGACAGTAGAAGATGTTGATTCTTCTGTCAGGAGAGATATCATCAGTGTCCATCTCCTTCAGGTTGTTGATGATTCTCTGGATGGTTTCTGGACTGTTCTCTGTCTGACCCAGCAGGCCTCCTAAGAGTTTCTGGTTGGACTCCACAGTGAGACCATGAAGGAAGCGGACAAACAGGTCCAGGTGGCCATTTTCACTGCTGAGGGATTTCTCCATGGCTTTCTTCATGAACTTATGCAAAGACATGAAAAAAATGTTTTCTCCCAGGAATGTCTTGATAACTTTTTTCCCCCTCCAGCTGGTGAAACAGTGGAGCATGTAGACAGCAGCCAGAAACTCCTGGATGCTCAGATGAACAAAAGAATAGACTGAGATGTTGCCCGTTCCACTGTCCTTTTTAAACATCTCAGTGAAAACTCCTGAATACTGTGCAGATTCCTTACCATCAATGCCACATTCCTCCAGGTCAGTTTTGTAGAAGATCAGGTTTCCCTTCAGCAGCTGCTCAAAAGCCAGTCTTCCTAGAGACTCAATCAGCTTCCTGTTCTCTTGGCTCCAGACTGATTCATTCTCTGGTCCTCCTTCATACTTTTCCTTTTTCATTTTGAGTTGAACCTCCAGGAACTCTATGTACATCTCAGTCAGGGTCTTTGGCAGCAGATCTCCTCCCTCTCTGGTCTTCATCACATTCTCCAGAACTTTAGCAGTGATCCAGCAGAAGACTGGGATGTGACACATGATGTGGAGACTTTTTGCTTTCTTGATGTTGGAGATGATCCTGCTGGCCTTTTCTTCATCATTTATGAATCTCCTCTTGAAGTACTCCTCCTTCTGGAGGTCAGTGAACCCTCTGACTTCTGTTACCATGTCAACACACTGAGCAGGGATCTGATTGGCTGCTGCAGGTCTTGTGGTTATCCAGAGGAGAGCAGAGGGAAGCAGTTCCCTCCTGATGAGGTTTATCAGTAGCACATCCAGTGAGGTTGACTTTTCGGGGTCAGTAAACATTTTAGTCTTGTGGAAATCCAGACTAAGTCGACTCTCATCCAGGCCGTCAAAGATGAACAGAACCTGGAATGCTTCAAAGCTGCTGATTCCTTTGGTTTTAGTGAAGCGCTCATGAATCAGTTCCACCAAGCTGAACTTTTCTTCTTTCAGCAAATTCAGCTCTCTGAAAGTGAATGGAAATATGAACTCTATGTTCTGGTTGGTTTTGCCTTCAGCCCAGTCCAGAGTGAACTTCTGTGTTAACAGTGTTTTCCCAATGCCAGCCACTCCCATGGTCATTACTGTTCTGATTGGTTGATCACTTCCAGGTGGTACTTTAAAGATGTCTTCTCGTCTGATTGTTTCTTGTTTCCTGGATACTGTTTCAATCTGTCTGACCTCATGGTCCTGGTTGACCTCTCTAGTTAACCCCTCTGTGATGTGGAGCTCTGTGAAGATCTGGTTCAGAACGGTTTTCTTTCCAGCTTCAGCGACGCCTTCAGAGAGACTTTGGAACTTGTTCTTGAGATGCTCTTTAAGCTCCTGTTGACACCGAACATCAAAATCTACAAAAAAACAAAATAAACACACAAGAGTAGACATAATAAAAACAATTATTTTGGTATTCTCAAAGGCGGTTTGTATATAAAATTAAATGAAGGAAAAATTCAATATTAATAGAAAACTAATACAAATATTTTTCTCGTCTAACAGTCATTCCAACTTAAGTCTTTGAGGAGAAAATTTGAGATTAAATTTGAGATCGGAGCGACACAGATAAAAGAAAAAGTAAATAAATGAAAAGCTGAAACTTGATAAAACTGTAAGGTAACAAAAACTAAACCAGGTTCTTGCTGCACAGAGATGATTCAATTAGTTTTTCTCATTAAAATTCTTTCATGGTTTTCTCTGGTTTTAGGTTTCAGTTAATTAGACGTTTCCCACAGAGCGACCTCTGAGCGTCAAGCTTGAGAGTTTTATCAAAGTGTCTAATTTGAAATTCTTTTTTTTTTTTTTTTAGAACTGTCTGCAAGCTTGAAACAAAGAACCAAACTGGCCATTTTATTAGGTACACCTGTCCTGTTATTTGTTAATGTTTGAAGGTGATAGAAAGCAGCAGGAGCAGAGATGAAATTTTGTCACAGCCAGTCCACAACACAAGGAACCATGAATGAATCCAAGATTAGTTGCAATAATAAAGTTTATCTGAGAAACATTTATTCAGATGTAAATACAAAATCTGATGTAAAATCTGACACTACTCCAGTTTAGTTTACATTTTGTGAAAAAGGAAGTTGTGCTCAGGTTAAAGTATGAGGTTTTTGTCTCATTTCTTTTAGTGGTTCTTGCTGCAGCGCCCCTACAGGCAAGGAGGAGAACAAGTTTTTCAACTATTTTGGATAATTTGACTGTGCAATATGAACGAAAACCGGAGCAGCTGAAAATGCAACATTAAAATTTTGTTCCAAATCAAGCTGGTGAAACAGCAGTAAAATCAAAATTGTAACACTTCCTATTTCACATAAGGCAAAAAAGATTCTCAGTATCACATACCCCTCTTCTCATTTGAAGTAAGCGATTTGGCTTTGAACGTATTAATCGTCTATCCTGTTACAAAGCTGAGACCACTGACCACCTTTCTATGATTGTATATATGCTCATACCGTTTGTGAAGATTTACATCACTGATAAAATATATTCCATGTTACAGTTTTGAATTAATTGCTCTGAAGAACGGGAAGCAATAAAGAAGAGAAAAACGGAGCTGAGGTTTGCACAAACACAAGAAAGACCAAACTAGATAATATTAGCTTGGTGTGATGTGAATTTGGATTTAAAATAGATAAATAAAGTTCATGCATGGCTGTTGGTTTTCATCTTTTGACTGCATTTCCTAAATTCAAAAGGGGTTTCACATATAAGAAAATAAAAGTGCCAGAATTTATTTATATTTAAATGTCTAGAAAAATAATGAGCTGATGTGAGTCTTTGTCATTATGTTTGGGCCAGCAATGATTTTCTCCAAGACAAAATGAAACATGTGGGTTTATTTGAGTCAATCAGAACCAGAACCCGGATGTTCTCCATTGTTAAGTGTTGCTGCAAAAATCAGAGAATTGGCCACAGCTACTTCAGTACATTTATCTTTAAATGTACTGAAAATGTTTGATCAATTAAAAAATGTACAGAAGCATTTATTTTATCTCCATTGGGTTCACCAGTTGTGCTGAACTTTTTACTTGATCGTCATTCGGTGTCAGAAAAAGATAGTGCATGTTTACCCATCAATTTATAAAATTTAACAAGTCATAATGACATTCAGTTGCATTTGAGTTTCATTCAGTTGCATTTGAGTTTCATTCAGTTGCATTTGAGTTTCATTCAGTTTAATATTCAACAAACTGAACTGATTATCCATTGTGTCATCACACATCCAGCAGATTAATACATTTAAATTTTTCTCTGTGGCAACAACGTTTGAAATCAGGAAATATTTGAAGAGATCAGATTTATTTATCATTTATAGTTGAATCAAAACCAGTAAAGGTGTAAAAGCAGCTTTAATGAACTGTGTGTCTCTCACCTGGACCAAAGGAGTCAGAGGTCAGACCCAGCTGATTGGACAGAGTCGAATCCATGTGATGAAGACGTTTGATCATCAATCTGCAGGCTCTCTGTCCTTTCTTCATCACAGCATCTATGGTGTTGCGGGCCTTGTCTGCTCTGATTGGGCTCTTCTGCAGTATACCCTCCATCTCCCAAAGCATAAAGACTCCATCTGATAGAAGGTCATCGAGGAGCCGCTTCAGGATTTCCTCAGAAACTCTCTCCACAAACTCACTGCGAGCCTTGAAAAGTTTTTGCTCTGCAGGCAGAAACAGAAACAGGATTCATTTACATCTGAGAGAAAAATATGATGAAGATCAACTCTTCATGTTGCTCCATCCAGAGATTCCCCTCAGAGTCTGTTGATCAGCTCCTCAGGTCTAAACCTGTTGTTGTGTTTCTGCCTCATATCTGAGTGATGACCACAGATTCTGTCTGCATGAAACCAAAAGAAGCTTCTGGTTCATCATTTCTTTTCTCACTGCAGGAAGAATAATAAAAGAAACACCGTCTAAATATAGAGCTGAACTATTTCAGGAAAACAGAAAACTGATGTTATTGGTGAATATATCGATTGATTAATAAACATTTTCATCACTTTTCTTTCTTTTACTTTCAACAAGTTTTTAATCTCCATCTCTAAGCTATAGCATCTTTGTCACCAAATGTTGGAATAAAAGTCTTTACATCTGAGATAATAAATTAGTAATAAATGATAAATGATTAATTAGTGAATAGAGTAAATATTCCTGAAGTATCAGAGCATCTGGCCTGTTCTTCACATCGGTTCCTTTTAGTTCTGTTTCCATATGAGTTCAGTTTTTACTTTCAAGTTTCACAGAAACTCACAATGTTTCCACCAGAGCTTCACTGAACAGGAGGCATGACAACAATAAAAACACACTGAGGCTGTGGTTCATCACATGGCAGCAACACAGGCTGTGATTGGTCAGTTTGTTCTTTTATGATGGTTCATTTCTGCTTCTGGTTACTTACCGAAATCCTGCTGCGCCATCTTTTATCTGGAAAATATGAAGGATTCATTATATTTCAGGTTTTATTTCATAAATAATTTATTTTGGTCCTTTTGCAAGACTGAATGGAATCTAAAAAATACTGGATTAGAAATGGAAAACACTCATTTAAATCACACAATAACACACACCACCAAAAAACAGATTTTCTTCAATTCTTAAAACTAAAATTTGTCTTTAAGAAAACTGACTTGATCCTTACAGAAAATCTGAAATAAACACTAACTTACCAAATTTTTCTATGTTGCTGTTAAGGATCGAAACCAACTGTGAGTCATTCTTGGATCAAATTTCCTTCAGACTGAAATGAAAACATCTTTAAATCCTGTTTGTTGCCATTGAACAGTAATGTGTTGCTGCTACCACCAGCATCAGCTGATTAAATGTCCTCCAGAAATGCATCTGGACTCCTGCTCAGGTGTTTAGTTTTCAGGTGACCAGCTGTCCTCACCGTCTCTGCCGTCTTCCTCTGAGTGATGATGAGAAGCAGCAGAAATAAAGACACAGACGGATGAGAGGGACGAATCTGGACTGACAGAGTTTCATCTTGTTGAAACAAACTTAGTCCTGACTGGTTTTGCCGAAGCTGCTGTCTGGGACCAAACTGGAGAACTTAATGGAATTAAAAAGGGGCCAAAAATTTTACAACCCTAAAGGTAACCCAATCAAAATGACGCAATGTAGATATTTGAAACTTGGTACACAAAGCCCTTCAAGACAGAAAATGAACTATTGCAGGTAGGCTCAAAGGTAATTTTTGACATGTCACATGCTGAATTTTGATGAAGTCCAAGGAATTTAGATGTATTGGCTTCTTACAGTAGGTATGCTTATGAACCTTGGAGGATTAAAAGTTATCAAAATGTTGATTTTTTTTTTTTTTTGATCCAGACCTCAAAGTTTGATGTTTCACCAATAAAAATAGCTCAGAGTCAAAGAGTTTGACTTTAACATGATTGTCCTGGAGGAATTAAGACTTTAGGTTGTTTTTCCCCATAAACAGAACTGTAGACCAGAACTCATTCTTTCAGAGGAATCAACTTTACACTGATCTGACTGATGGCTAGAGAAAAAGAGCATGATCTGAAGCTCTGCACATCTGAATCACGAGACAAGATCAGACATGCAGATAAATCATTGTCTTCAGTTTCTCACTCTGGAGAATCACAGATGGATTGGGGATTAATCTGAAAGGCTGAAACCTGCTGAAGCCTGATTTATTCCCCCACTCCTCAGTGGAACAATAAGACCTTCATGAAAACAGAAAACAAACTGTCTCTGGAGTCTGACAATAATGAGAGGATTAATATATGAACATCTCTATCTGCTGCACAGAGATGACAGCTGGTTGTAATATGACTCAGCAAGATCAATATTCATTCAACAAACATCATCAGGAGCGTGTAATCTGATATTCTTTGGTTCCACTGGATGGTGGGACAGATTGAGATTCCTGATAATTAGTTCATCTTCAGATGAACTAAGTACCGCAGACATCATCTCTCAGGACTGATTTACCTCAGAACCCAAACATTCAAAGTCAATGATTGTCATGTTTAGATTCTGAAAATAATCACAGTTCTTAAACAAGTTTCAACAAACTTTGCTTCTGTATACTCTGAGTTAACTTAGCCTGAAACTGAGATCCTGGTTCCAGAACTTTTTACCTAAAGATCAACAAGCTGCATATGACTAATCAAAAACCACAGGAAGTGGATTTCTGATCCTTTGATCCACCATGTTCTGATGTCATTAGATTGTTGTTCCTCTGGAGGGCGCTGTTGATTCTTTACTACGGTGGCCGACAGGTGCAAATGCGCAGCAAAAGAGAAAACATGCAAACAAAAAAGAAAACACCCCCGAATGAAA
>CAEFZY010035087.1:0-18463 GCA_903066815.1 Brachyrhaphis roseni
GTCCTTTCTCACCTGGACAGCAAGAACACTTACGCCAGATTGCTGTTCTTAGACTTTAGTTCAGCATTTAACACTGTTATCCCATCACAACTCATTACCAAACTCACAGACCTCGGCATTAATTCACTCATGTGCAACTGGTTGCTCGACTTCCTGACCAGTCAACCCCAACATGTCCGGCTGAACAACCACTTCTTATCCACAATCATCATAAACACCGGAGTGCCACAAGGCTGTGTGATGAGTCCCTTCCTCTACTCCCTCCTCACCTACAACTGCAGACCTGTCCATGGCTCTAACGCCATCATCAAGTTTGCAGACGACACCACGGTGATTGGCCTCATCACAGACAACGATGAGGCCGCCTACAGGGAGGAGGTGGACCGTCTGGCTGAGTCGTGTGACAAAAACAACCTGCAGCAGAACACTGAGAAGACCAAGGAGCTCATCGTGGACTTCAGGAGGAACGCTGATCTACATCCACCCATCCACAGCTGTGGAGTGTGTGGACACCTTTAAGTTCCTGGGAGTCCACATCTCCGAGGACCTGACCTGGACGACAAGCTGCTCCAAACTCATTAAGAAGGCGCATCAGCACCTCTTCTTCATGAGGACCCTGAGGAAGAACCACCTGTCCTCAGATATCATCGCAAACTTCTACCGTTGCACCATTGAAAGCATCCTCACCATCTGCATTACAGTTTGGTAAGGGAACTGCTCTGTCTCTGACCGAAAGGCGCTGCAGAGGGTGGTGAAAACTGCCCAACACATCGCCAGGGTACCGCTTCCTGCCATCAAGGACATCTATAGGAAGAGGTGTCTGAAAAGGGCCGGGAAAATGACCAAGGACTTCACTCACCCTGCACACACACTTTTTTCCCTCCTGCCCTTTGGGAGGCATTACAGAAGCCTATGGACCAGAACCACCAGGCACCGGAACAGCTTCTTTCCCACAGTTGTCACGCTCCTGAACGCCTCCTGACACAAACTATAAGGACTTCACTCCCCTATCCCCCACACAACAACATATGGACTGTCCTCACACATACACCAATCACGCACTGTTACAACTTCTTGCCATTACTTTTTTGCACACTTCCTTGCCATTTTGTACACCTGTAAATAAATAGCACTAGAATAGCACTTCTGGATAGATGCAAACTACATTTCGTTGCTTGTACTTGTGACAGTGCAATGACACTAAAGTTGAATTCTATTCTAATCTATTCTATATAGCTAATTTTCTATTAGCCACTTCACAAATCTTTTTTATAAACATTACATTACAAAGACATATTAAAACATACCTTTATTTTGGCTTTTTTCTATTCCTCCTCTTTTCTTTATCCCTGAAAGACAAGTTCTTTTTTGAGACACTGTATTGCTAACTTATCTTCTACCGGAAATTACCGGCGACACGTGCATGACCTACCGCGGCCCAAGAGCAAGATTTTTTTTTTCTTTTTGTCCATAAAATAAAGATTTCTACATACATCATCAAATATGTATTATTGTAAAAAAAAATCACTTCATGATGAAATTGTGTTATTTTAATGACAGAAATAATTACTAAAGAAACAAAACGAAACAGAAAAAGAAATTAGCTCCACTGAGGGGGCCCCTTGGTGGCCCTGGAGCCCCAAGCAGCTGCTTAGTTTGCTTATGCCTTGAACCAATGCTGAAAGTGTCCATCAGCATCAGATCCAGATTGACAGATTTGGAACATTTTGAACTTCAGCAAGGGCCGCATGTTGGACACTCCGGGATAAAACAGAATATTCACATCTTATCCTCAAAGCCATTTATAGATAATATTACATAAAATGTTCACCCATCTTCCTTAGGATTTATCATGATTTCACTTATGGGACAAACTAGTTTGGAATAGGGAGTGTGTGTTGGGATGAAGGCAGAGGCATGGAATGTTTTACAGGAACTGAATGGGATACCATTTTTGCCATGTGATAAAGGTGCTTAATCACATGCAACACTAACCAAACATTTTGTCTGCATCAATGAAGAATCACACAGCTCAAAATGCTGGATGCTTGAAAGTGAAACGGAAGACATGATCCACCTTCTGATTAATATTCATTTAAATACTTGTGGTCACTTCTCAAAGAGCATTAAAATGTAATTCCAGATAATTGATTGATCCTTAAATATGAAAAAAAATCATCAATGAAGTGAATTGACTGCAGAAGTGATTAATGCCGTTATCTCTGCAGTTCACACACATGATCTAAGCACTATTCAAACTATCCAAGCACTATTCAAACCAGAAGCACAACAGCATACCTTAAACATATGACAAATCTTTATGCTACACAAAATTCAGAATATTTCCTCACTTTTCACATCTGTGGAAAAATAGATGTGTCGCATTGAGCTTTAATATCAATATGACAATATTCGAGAGAATTTCAAATTCATCTCAGGGAACTCACAGCTCCCCTGCAACGGTTATTATGCTTAAATTTTTAATATACAAAGTTGATTTTTTATTGTATTTTTGAAAGGAACCAAACAGAAAAACACTTGGGGTGAAGGTTGAATTATGTCACACTGTACAAAGCACACCTGGTTGTTAAGAGTATGACAGTTTCACAGAGCTTTGGATTCCAACCTAATTACAGGCTGAAGAAAATAAACTGAAGAAAGAGACATGACAGCAGTAAGAGCACAGAAAAACAGGGACATGAGTTGGACCATAATAGATATGAAATCAAACATTAAAGGAAGGAGAGGTGCTAACAGGAACTAGCTACCTGACATAAAACAGAGACACATGTTTAGGTCATCACCATCAGGATCCGTTACCAGAACTGAAAATGATAAATGAAAGCGGAAGCAACACAAACAGATGATGATAAACACAGAAAGAAATGTAAAGGACAAGTTCACAAGAGAGAAAGAAGTCTTGATCCTGGGTTTACTTTGACAGCGCTTGGATGGAGAGGGAAATGAAGGGAGAACAGGAAGTAGCTCAGACAGTTGTTGTAGTTAGCAAACCCAAACTTCTGGAACAAATATAGATGTTTCCTTCTGCCGTTTTCTCTTGATGTGAGAAGCTCTGGAGTTACAGCTGAGATGACATAAATACAAACCAACCAAATACCGCAGAGTCTCCTCTAAAGCCCTCTCTCTAAACCTGATGTGTCTATGTTGCAGCAGCTAGCCGCTGCGCTTGCCGCAGCAGTTGCCCGCTCCAGAACTGCAGCATCGGGAATTCTGTCACGGCTCCAGTTCCTGGAGGGAGCCCAGTTCTCATGCAGGCCTCTGAGCCTCTCCAAGCTCTTTATGTCGGATAGAAGAGACATGTTTCCGGGTCAGTGTCCATCCAAGGCCTAGCTCAGAACCTGCTGTGTCACTTTTTAATTTCCTGACCTAAACTAAAGGGAAGCTTAACTGGGACTTTGACACGGCTGAAATCTGCTTTTTGGTTCCATAAGCCTTCAGAAAGTCCCGTTTGTTTGATTGTCATCTTAATCTGTCCCAGGGGCACCACCAGGAATCATGGGCCCCATGACTAAACATAAAATTGGGCCCCAACTTTGCAGCTGCTCTTACAATTTTGTGAGTCTATCTGACCCATCAAAATCGTACAATTTTAAATTGCAACTGCCTTGCTTTCTTTGGTCCAATAATAATGCTAGCACAATATTCACTGCTAGTGAATTTTACATGCAACAGTTCACATACTGCAGGGGTGCCCAAAGTCGGTCCTGGAGGCCTGGCATCCTGCACGTTTTAGTTCTCTGCCTGGAGGTAGACACAACCTTTTCAGCAAGTCAATGTTCTTCTTAGGCTTTCTAATGAGCCGTCATTTGATCCAGGTGCGTTAAACCAGGGAGAGAACTAAAACATGCAGGATGCTGGACCTCCAGGACCGACTTTGGGCACCCCTGACAAACTGCATGCAAATAGGTTGCTTAAATATTTTTATTATTAGTTTCCAAATTAACTAATAATGTCGCAGGCAACACAACAGTCACAGGCAACACAACATGCAAAATATACATGAAGCAATCCAGCAACTACATAGCATTTTGTTCAAGCTGCAGTATATAACTTAAATAAAAATATGTTTTTTCCACATCTGTTAAAGCTGTCACCATGTCATGACAGTTTGCTATAAAACAGGGAATCTGTGAAAAGATCAATTTCCTTCACCTCCTCCCTGAGCTGCTACTGCTGTCAAAAGAAATGCACCGTTCTGACCAAAAAGAATCGATCAGAACCAGGAGGAGGGTTTTAGAGCTGTAAATCAGCCTCATTCATTCACTGCTAGAGGGGCTAATGGAGGATATTATAAAGATTGTTTTAATTTCTGTGAATATTAAATTGTTTTCGTTGAGTAACTGTAAAAAGAGTAGAGACAGGAAAAATCCACATAGATTCCCTGGAATGATGCTAACTAACACAGTGTTGCTCACCTTTTTCATTGGGACAGGGTGAGGGGTTATGCTGGTATCGCAACTAGAGCTGCTGCTGACTGATTCATCTGTCGTTAAGTGTGGTAAAAGGTACAGGGACAAGTTAAATATATGTATATGTTGTTAATTTCTTTCCTTCATTCATTAAATGCAAGTGAAATGGAGGCAAACAGTAGTCTGTAGCTAAGCTAACTGTGCTAAATGGTTGACAATTTCACACAGTCTATCCACCTCTCTTGGAGAAAAACTGGACAATATATTGACACTCTTGTCTTTTTTTCTCACTGTCTTTTTGTAAACCTGACTTTATTATTTTCCTAAGTAGCATAGTAACTGCCATAGTCGTTCTTGTCATCTACTGACTGCTGAACATTGTCACCATCAAGCGCTAAGCAGGAACGAACCATTTCATGCAGGGGAGTTCAGTGCAAATATGGTTGTGTGCTTCTTGGTCTGGGCGTGGTAACATTTAACTTTTACTGCTAAAACAAATTTAAAAACACTATGTGATTAATTTTGTAATTAACAGGGCCCCCAATTTTTTTCTATTTCAATAAGAATTTTTATTTTTGTTTTTTCTGTGGGAGGGCCCCCTGTCAGTCAGGGGCCCTTGGAACTGTCCTAACTTTTATATATAAGGCTTAGGGTTATAATCTGTCCAATCATTTTGAATATATGACTTGGTCAATAACTGAAATTTTTTACATCAAGCAATAACCTATTCAGAGCAGAGAAAGATTACTGGAAGATCAGACATTCAAAACTGATTTTTCTGTCTTTAAATAATTAAGGAGTGAAGTCAGGTTCATGCTGAGTGTGACAATCAACAAGTTTAGTTTCTCTTAAGATTCAAACTAGAAGGTAAAGAAGATGATGGGGAAAAGTCATCTTTACAAAAAGATAAATGCTTGTCATGTTAGCATTCCTAACATTTCCTTAATACGATTTTTTAAGTTTGGCCCATTTTAAAGTGTAAATTCAAAGTTTCACAATGAACATATTGCAAACATTTCTACAGTAAAACCTAGACAATTGAATCTGACAGAGTAAAAAAAAAAAGGTACATAAACATTTACTACTCGTTTACAGCAGATATTTTGACAATGATGGAACTTTAAGACCAGCAAAAATTCACAAACAGGCAGGGTGGATGGACGAACGGACGGATGGTTTTATTGGCATTGAGATGAAGGACAGATGGATGGATGGATGAACTGAGTGTGAGTTTAGATGAGAGGATGTCGTACAAAGTCTGGAACTCCACATCTTCTTCCAGACTCTTGTTTTTCCAAACGTATCTAAACTGGTAAACGGTTTAAAACTAATTCTGGACTTTTCCACACTGCTCGATTGTAACATAACCACTATGTTCTGTTTTATTTCTAAGTGAGGGTGGAATTAACAGGCTGTTTTGTAGGACAGTTGCTGTAATTTCTTGGTTAAAATTATTATTATTTCCACTGGTTTTACTGAAATGGGGAAAAAATCATACGGTTTTCAGGTGGGGAAAATTAGTGATTAAAAAGGGGGCGTGTGCGACGGCGCGAGAAGCGGCACAACCGGAGCGAAAGACGCTCACCGACAGATGAGAGCGGTGGGAGTTTGCTTTGAATGACTGTTTAAAACAAGTAAAAGTACTAAGAAAAGAGATTAAAAACAGCGATCACAGTTCGTCCCAGCGCAGAGGAGTCGCCGCCCGGTGCAAGGACAGGACGCCACCAGTGCTCTGAGACGCCGCTGAGGGGTTAAAAGGACGCTCCCGGTGAGATCTAGACTTTATTTTTCCCTTCGGGGATTTTTGGTGGTACCACTGTTTTTGTTTTTCTTTATCATCGTTTTTGGGGTTTTGTATTTTTTTTCCATTTGGAGAAAGACATTGGACAATTCGGAAAGTTGCTTCCAGGACTTCGTTTCGGGATTTCCGGGATATGGAACTCTTTTAAGGACAAAATTCTCTTGAGAGAGACCAGGACTTTGGGACATTTAATTGTTTAGGATCTTTTGCTGATTTGAACTGAGGGATCTAAATCCTACCTATGATTATTTTTGAAAGTTTGTTGGTTATTCTATTTATTAGAATAAGTATTATTTCGTTTTATTGAGATTTCTGGAATAAATCATTGCTAAAGGTCAACAGTTTTCTCAGTGAGTGTTTGAATATTTATTTTCTTAATAATTTAAATAAGGTGACACATTTTACCTGAATTCCTGTGTTTGAACCCCCTTGTGATTATTGTGAATTTTGCTTTAGATCAAGCCGAATTTTACAAACTAGTGTAGCTTACATATTTGAAAAGGAGTGGAAAGAACTTATTTAATCCCACTTCTCTGCAAAACTTACTAATAATTTGCTTCTCTCTTCTTTATTTAAAATTATAATAACTTCAAAGGACTTTAACAATTATCTTAACATCAGTTGGATATTTTTCACGGATAAGTTGGATTTGGGTTTGAGCAGAATGTGTGTGGGGGTGTGTGTGTGCATGGGTGTGTGGTAGGAAGCTGAGTGAAGAGCGGCCTCATGTCATGCTGAACCAGTTCCCCTGTGAGAGCATAGTGACGGTGAAGGACTGCCTGGCTGCCGTGGGCCGCAGGCTGAAAGGCGGTCCCACGCCTGACTGGCTTCCAGAGACCTTCAACCTCCAGACGGAGCTTCCACAGTTTATCAAACATTATCAGCTGAGACGACTCAGGTTGGATCCTGTTTTTTACTCAGCAGTATCAGGGCTTTGTTTTTTAAATCAGCTTCACTTTTGAAAATCTTGAGGCATCGTCACAACCTGCTGCTTAACCTTGTTGTCATACAGACTCAGAGGGGAAGCTTGAAATACCTCTTACTGGTTTTCAGGGGAGAGGAGAACTACTGGATCTGTAAGCCGTGGAATTTGGCCCGGGGTCTGGACACACACATCACCAGTAATCTGGACTGCATCATCAGACAGAGAGAGAGCACACCAAAGGTACCAGAACACTCGTCAGTCTGAGATGAAACCCAAATGTGAAAACCAGACTGTCTGAATTTAACCACTTAACATGGTATACTCATTAGTCAATGAGTATACCATGTGTCATCATTACAGCTAAGGGGTTAATATTTGATCTAGAATTTTAATTGAAGTTTATAAACCAGATGGGAGTTTTGACATCATTGGGCAGCTAACATCTCTGCAGACCCCACACATTCTGGAGCCTCATGTATAAAGTGTCCAAAAAAAATGTGAGGTGCCATATTTTAAATACAAGTCGGCATGTATAAAAATAAACATGATGTGAAAGTTTTAATAAATATACACAAATTTTTTACCTGCCTTGAAAATATGCAGCAGCCATGCAAACCTTTTTTCTGCACAATAACAAACTACTAAAGGCCAAAACTCACCTACATACACTGAAACCTGGCTGCATTCAGAGTTATTTAACCCTGAAATGCACTAAAAAAGAAAATCCGGGTTAGGGAAAATGCAATTAACTCCAAACAGCTGGGGTGGATGATTTTAAGATGAACAAAGTGTAGATAATCACACATACACAAATAGCTGCGTAAAGGTGCTGCGTAGTTGTGGAACACTTTCGCTCTGATGGAGAACATCCCAATGGAAGGAATCAGAGGGAATTGGAGTTTTTATTTTTATAAGGTGAACTCATGTACCCTGAAATACACCTTTTATATAAAATATACAATTACTATGATTCAAACTACGTGCTCTATTTCCTGCAAAATTAGGATGTATAAAGGAAAGGTGCCTAGGTATGTGTATGTGCATGGTTTTTTATATGTCAGAATTTTTTGGCCACCGTACTTTTCTAAATTTGTCCTTGCACCAACTTTTAGTGTGAAAGCTACACACTCTGATATGTGAGACCCCTGGTCACAGACTGGTTAGACTTTAACTTCAGATCGGGGAGACCAGGTTATATTTTGATTACCCAGAACAAAACATGACAACTGAAAACAGATACAATGGAAATAAAAACACAGACAAGGATCATGATGTCTCTGTAAACAAAACTGCATCGAGCTCATTTTAATTCATCATGCTATTAATTGCTAAAGGGAATTTTGTTGTTTCACTTTAAAACAAATTTTACTGGAGATGTTTTTACTTCATCCATTTCTTATGAATCTGAACAGAGCTTCTATGATATTTTGTTTCCTGGGGCATCATTATGATGTTACACAGAGGCCCACTTCCCCTATCCTGAAAATTGTTTGTGTCTACAGAGCTACTGGCCTCAAGGTGTCTGCGTGTGTGTTCTCCTCAGGTGGTGTGTAAGTACCTGCATGATCCAGTGCTGTTCAGCAGAGAAGAAGTAGGAATGGTAAAGTTTGACATTCGCTACATGCTGATGCTGCGCTCAGTGCAGCCACTGTGTCTCTACGTCTACGATGTCTTCTGGCTGCGCTTCGCCAACAAGTGAGGAATGTTTTCCATCAAGATGGAGAAACGGTTTGGATCCGCTTCCCTGCTCACCTGGCAGCAAAGTGAACCTTTGTTCTGTTGTTTAGGCCCTTCTCTTTGGATCATTTCGATGACTACCAGAAACACTTCACTGTTATGAACTATGCAGAAGGAGTGCAGCTTAAACAGGTACATGCTTTACTTTTGGAATGCTTCTGCAAAATTTTGACTGTTGGTTATTTCTAATTTTATGAAAATGGAATTTCATTTGAAAACTCCAGCAACTCTTTTGTTTGCCACCTCAGTAGATTTGAATATCATAATTTCAGCAACTGGATTCAAAAAGTGAAGCTAATTTTACTCAATTCATTCCACATTTCATTCAGTGGTTCACTCTCTCTGTGGAAGCTGTCCATGTGTTATTGATCAAAAACAGATTTTAGGTTTTAGATAATCCTTAATTATTAGTAGAAACACACAAGTTACACTTTTTGAATTAATTTAATGAAATAAATGATTTTTTTCACTGGTCTTTCTGGTTTACTAAGGTGCAGGTCTGAATGAATTTCTGTCCTTTCTTTTGGAATCATTGCAGGTTCACTATGATGAGTTCATCCGCATGTTTGAGCAACAGTACCCTCAGTATCCATGGAAAGACGTGGAAGTAAGTCTGAATACATGGACCAACTTATTTCCGCTTTTTGGTGATAAAATATTTCTCTTCAATTAATTTGGTTTAATTAATGCAGCCAATATTTAGCATGAGTACTTATTGGGACACAGACAGCTTCACCTCAAGTAAATGTAACTCATAATACCTGTCTATGAATGTAAATTATGAAATACTGGGAATGTAGTCCTATTCTTTTGTTGGGAAATTTTTGAAACCACCTGGGTTAATTTTTTCAATATTTATTGTTAGATAAAATTATACTATTTTTGGGGGGAACATTTTACAAGCATATCATATTTCTTTCACCTAATATTATCTTGAAAACATCATTCAGATTTCCTTCTGCATGTTCAGAGTTTAAAGATCATGTTTCCTCTTAACTGCACTGACTGTACAGAGTGACACAGAGAGGTTGCAGACTTCTGAATAACAAACTAAATGACACAAACAAGTTTCTGTAGAAAAGGTTTACATTTTTAAGTTTTTCCTCAACACAACTGCATAATTCAGAAAGTATTATGTGTAAACCTGCTGGTTTTCCTCCATGTGACATTTTGAATATAACTGCATCTTGATTTGAATCTGACATTCTAGTTTCCACTACACTGAAGTTGATGGATTGCCTATGGTGCTTTTTTCTCAGCTACTGTATAGTACAGTACACAACTGCTGTCTTTGGTGTGGTTTAACTTTTGCCTTTCATTGTTTTTCTTTTCAACCATTTGATCTTTTTCTTTTTATACCTTCTCCAGCTCCATTTTCTTAGGTTTGTCAGGTAGGATTTTTCATTTTGCTTTCATTCTCCTCTTTGTGTCTAACTGACTCTTCAAGAATGTGATTAAGTTACCAATTTCTCCAAAAGTCACCCCACTCTTCTTCACTTCATCAAAATTGTATTTGTTGATTCAGTCATTAACCAGTCAATCACATTCAATTAAGTACAAAGCCTTGTATTTATTAGATTATTTTTTTAGGATGCACAATATATCAGCACCAACATTGGTATTGGATGATATTAGCCATTTGAGTTAGACTGGGGTGTCTGGTCATGTCATGTTTCTTTGGTTATTTAACAGTGATGGTGATGCAGCAAAGGATTGTGGGGAGTTTAACTGAATTGGTGAAATCAGTGGTATGGTATTTTTTTTAAGGTTTCGAAAGTGTAGTGAAATAATTATAATATGATATTGGTAAATATCAGGCATTTGCCAAACAGAAATATTACATTGGATAATGATGTCAGCCCAGATTTTCATATCAGTGCATCCCTAGTTTTTTGTTGCATCATACCAAAGAAAAAGATTTGTTTGAATTTACTCAAATAACTGCAACTTTTGTAAACCTGAATCTGTTGCAACTTTGATTGTTTGGAAATGGACTTCAACATAATGGGGACAGACTTTTTTTTCCAGTAGTACCCTGGCAATTTAGTTGCTCAGAGTTGCCAATTATCTTTGTAGTTCCTGTTTTGCTGACATGATGTCAGTGTAGTAGTCAGAAAGAAACACTTGGGTTAGTTTAGCACCTGCTTCAAACCAACATACATGGATATAAATGTGATTTTTTTTTTTTACTGGCCTGTCACTTGTCTTGTGGTTAATAACACATCAAGGTTGTTGAAGATCTAAAGATCTATGTTGCAAAGTGCAAACAATTCAGCATCTTAGAACAAGCAGACATTATAGCTACAGTATTTCCCTTATAATCAAACAAATACATCAGGGCTTGCTTGTTACTTTTCTAAAGAAGACCTTGCTGTTTCCATTTGCTTGTCTTTCAGGCAGGGTTATTTAAAGCATTCAAGGAATTCTTCCAAGCCGCTTCATCTCGGCCAGCACCGTATGGAATCTGTCCATATCAGTCGTCCAGGGCCATCTACGCTGTGGACCTCATGTTGAAGTGGTGTCAAGGGCAAAATGGTAATTAATGAAGCTCCACTATCATTACTATCACATTTCACATGTTTCTGTATTTCCATTTGAATATCTCCTACTTCTAGAAACAGTCCAAGAACAACAACAAGAAAAAAATACACTCAGCCTTTTTTTGGAGGAAATATGTAAATTTTGTGTTGGTTTGTGCAAAACCGCCTGTTTCAAAAACTTCTAGTTTGTTGGTGATGCAGGTGTCGCTACATATTCTCCCAGTCACAGAGAACAGAACTTCATTTTATGTGTGCTTGCAATATCTCTGCAATCTTGCCAAAGAAACTTGTAGTTTGAGCAGATCAGTTTAGGAAAGAGTCCTTTGAAACACACCAACAGAGCAGGACTTGCCTAAATACATGCACTGAAGGAAGGTTATGATCCTACTGTTAGTCACAAATCCGCAAATATAAGTATAATAAAATATTGTGTGTTTTGAATTGTTATTCAGCACAAACATCGTTTGTCAGTTACCACAAGCTAACACTGAACGATAGCTTCTGCTAGTCCCATGTCTCACTCTGTTACCTACAATATCTGTGCATTTACTGTCAAAAGTGATGATCTACATTGAGAACTGATCAGGTGAAATCTCAATAATCTTTTAATTATTTTTACGATTAATTGAGTAATCGGATTTAAAAAATTATAAAATAAAATACTGGTAAATCTAACATATCAGCAGTGTTACTATCAAATACCAACATCAGTCCAATTGTTCATATTTGAACTTCCCTAACAAGTTTAAGAAATGAACCTGTAACAATAATAGCTCACTTTCTAAGTTAACCTGAAGAAAAGTTATACAAAAATTTGAAATTATATTCAATTTAATAATAAAGAGGCAGGCTCAGAAATATGCTTATATATATATTTTTTTTTTTAAAAAGTGTATACTCCAGCTTTTAGTTTATGTGTTCATCTCCAGTCAATTTAATAGATGAATTCTCACCTTGCCCAAACATTTATAGCTTTTCTGTTCATGTTAGCGATGGAATTTGGCTCCTTAGTTCATCACAGAAACTGATCTACCATCTCTGTACCACCAGGATGCGTTCCGCCACCCTTTTGTTGAGACCGGGATGATAGGACATTAATTTTCCGGTTTGTCCTTAAAGCTATAATTACACAATAAGCATCAACTACACAACAGCCACCCACAGTGGCTGTTGTGTATCCGCTCACCTGTATAAATACACCTGCAGCATACGATTAATCGAGTAATCGGATTTAAAAAATGATCAAATAAAATACTGGTAAATCTAACATAACAGCAGTGTTACTGCAGCGCACTTCCCTGCCGTTCTCTCTGAACCGCCACCAAGCAGCAGCTACAGGAGGAGAAAAGCTGCCGTACTCCAAGCGTCGCGCCAGTTATTTTAAGAATGCTTATTGGTCCCCCAATAAACAATAAAACCCCAGACATTATTATGAATCAATAAAATCCCCCCAGAGCGAACTTGAAAATGTTGCTAACACTTAATAAAGCATAAATTAACAGATGCATTTTTCTAGAGGAATTTTAATAATTGAGGTACTCGAATCACTCGAGGAATCGTTTCAGCCCTAGATTTGACTTTCTGTATTTCAGTAATTCTTGACTTGTATGGATTGATAACAGTGTTGCACATCTATTTTGATCATAATCACTGCTCCAAAACTCTTAAATGTTATTGCTGGGAGAAATCATTTGGACCCCCAATGTTTGATGATTGTACAGCTGGTTAAAATATAAGAAAGTTATTGATTTACTAAGGCACCTTGTTTATCATTGATCTGTTTTGTGTTGCTTTTACATTCTTCATTTTTATGTACTATTTTAATAACAGTATAAATGTTCTTCTTGGTTCAGGTGAGCGGATCATGCAGCCTCAGCTCCTGGAGTTAAACTTTAGCCCTGACTGTGCCCGGGCCTGCTTCTACCATCCGGACTTCTACAACCACATGTTCCAGACTCTGTTCCTGGATCAGCCTGAGAACTGTCCAGTCACTCAGATAGTGTGAACAAAGACTCTTTATGGTTTAGGCTTTTATCAACTTTTTCAGTATTTAACTGGTTGATGTATTTCACTGCAACATATTTGTCCAATCAGTTATAAGGTAAACAACCTGCTCAGAAAGTAGGGGTGTCCATTTTTTTTTGTTTTCAAATAGGAAGATGACAAAGATGACCTGGTAGATGACAAATGGCACACATCTACCAACTGAATTTAATGAAAACAGGAAAATAAATACATAAGCAATTAACACAGCTGTATTATAAGAAAATGGAAGTGTTTGGGAACAACAGCATCTCAGCCACGAAATGTTAGGCCGCGTAAACTGACAGAGGGGGATCAGTGGATGCTGAAGCACATAGTGTGAAGAGGTCGCCAACTTTCTGCAGTAAATTGCTCCAGTACTTCATGTGTCCTTCAGATTAGCTCAAGAACAATGCGCAGAGAGCTTCATGGAATAGGTTTCCATAGTCACCAGTTGCATCCAAGCCATACATCATCAAGTACAATTCAAAGCATCGTACCGTGTTTAAAATTGAAAATTTCAAGCAATCTGAGCACTTTTGTGTATGGGGTGTGCATGCGTGTGTGTTGGGGTGAGGGTGCTGGATTTGTTAGGAGTTTGCATTTTCTCAACATGGATTCCATTGAGGTTCTCTAATTATAGATGGCCACAACCTCCACCAGCAACCCTACACAAATAAACAATACAACCTGTAAGATTCATTAAATATGAGATAAACTTAACAAACTACCAGAATTCCAAACAATGGGATTTCTGCTGTTTAAATATATGAAAAGATAGCTTATTGACTTATAATTAGTTGTCTACACGTACTTTTGTGGCATTAATGGAATTATATACATATATATATATATTTATCTCTTAGAAAATAATTTGACCATAACATACTCGTTGCTGCGTTGATAGCCGCACCTTCCCATAACACCGCCAATCAGAGCTGACGCTGGGGTTATATAAACCCATCGGTCAATGGTTAAGGTTTGCCTGTGCTAGGTGCCTTATCCAATTACACCTTATTGGTTGTTTCCATATGTGAATGTAGATCTAGAGGTTTATAAAGAAATGCAGGTTAATAAAGATAACTGGGTAAGTTTTGGAAATGACAGAATTAAGAATATGTATAAATCCTTTACAATGATATATACAGATTGTTCAAAAGATTTAGTTTCAAATAAAACAGGATTTGCTTATGTTATTCCTGAACTCTGAGACAGACTGGCGACCTTTCCAGGGTGTACCACGCCTCTTGCCTGGAACGTAATTGGAGATAGACACCAGCACCTCCCGACCCCATTAGGGACAAGGGTGAACAGAAAATGGATGGATGGATGGATTCCTGAACTAGGTGTATTTAAGAAACAAAGAACATCTGACCATTTAGCTGTGTATAGAGTGGAAATGTTAGCAATACTGATGGCCTTACAGTGGATAGAGCAAAATAGAATTGAAAATGTTATATGTTCAGATTCATTATCATCATTAATTTCTATTTCAAATACCTCATCTGAAAGTCGTATGGAGTTGGTATATGAAATTTAAGAAGTTATATTTAGAATGACACAAACTCAAATAAAGTTTAGGTTTATGTGAATACCTGCTCACAAAGATATAGAAGAGAATGATATGGCAGATCATTTAGCTAAAGAGTCTTTAAAGCAAAATAGAATTATGGAAATAGCGTATTGTAAATCTGAAATAAAATCAATTATTAAGAGAAAAATTTAATCTGAATGGCAACAACTATGGGAGGAAGGAACTAAAGGTCATTTATTTCATATACAAAAGAAAGTAGGGAATATGGAAATAATTGGAGAAAATTGAAAAGAACAAGTAGTAATGACAAGATTGAGGATCGAACATACTGGATTAAATAAAACTTTACATTTGATAGGTAAATATCCAACAGGTAGTTGTAAGTGTGGTAAGGATAGTAGAACATAATTCATTGTGAAAAATATACAGTAAGTAGAGAGAAGCTAAAACAAGAAATTAAGAAATATGATACAGAGACATTAAAACTTAATAAGATATTAATTAAACATAAAATAAATAAAGCAGTTATTAAATTTTTGAAGGAAACAGGATTATATATAAGAATTTAGATTAAAGGGACATACTCTGGTCTACACTCCAGCACAGTAGATGGCGATAATACATCTTAACGTTAGATGTGACCCGCCAGTAAAAAATCAGAAGAAGAAGAAGAAGTTGAGGTTTGCCCCTCCTCCCACTATGGTTTCAGAGTAATGCTATGTCAGAGTTGGGGGACGTTAGGAGAGCTCGTGCGGGTTGAAGGGAAGGAAGTGGAAATCGCGTGACCTCAGTCTAACGCATGTTTGTGGATTTGCCCGGCGTGCATTTTGGAAAACCTTGGTCGAAGTTCATCAGTGGAAAAAACGGGAAGCAACTGTACGCCTTCAGCAGGACGAGTAAGTGTCTATTTTTTTTAAGACTACCGAGGCATTTAGAGCTGTTCACGCAAATGAAGTTATCCTGCTGTACAGATCTGAAAATGATTCAACACCGGTTTACTTAACTGAAGTAATTCGGAAACGGTTTGCGTCACAGCATTAATCTAGCGGTGTCTTCTTCACCAGCGTTAGATATTAGAATTTCCGTCTACAAAAGTTTCTTGCGTTAGGGGAGCTAGCGGTGTTATGGTTCATCTGCTAGAACTCTTCTAAAACCAACATGGTGCCCCAAATCACAAAATTGGCCAAGGGGAGGATAAACTAAAACAAAATGACAAGTCATGATACTCTTCCACAAATAAAAGAATTAAGCTAAGTGTGATATATGGTCCAAGGACCCTCATGTGAAAGTAATTTAAGACTGTCCACAATGCCACGTTGGAAACGGGCCCATTTTGCCGTTTTTGATTAATTGAAGGTTTAAGCATACATTACTTAAGCTTAGTCACAAAATAGAAAAATCTGGCTTTGTCTTCAAAAATTCTTTTAATTTGCATAAATTAATATGAAATCTATTTTTAACGATTAATACATTGATAAAGAATCATCTGATTCTTTTTTGCCACTTTCTTGAAACATGTTCCCAATAAAACTTAAAACCTATTGATATTTTTGAGTCAAAATAGTTACAAAAATATTACCAAAATATTTCAGAATGATGACACATTCAGAAGAAATGAGTGATAAACTCTGGGCAAAAGTTACAGCAGGTATAGCTAATGGTAATGCTAGAATTGAACGTCTTTTGGTAGATTCTGTGTGTGGTTTAAAGGACTCTTCTGTTACTTTGTTAGTGAAAAGAAAGTGATTTGGGAGCAACTAGGTAAAATTCCAAGACATATTAACCCAAAAGTGATTCTAATATGGTAACAGCGGGAGTATAGTTCACCTGGAAAAGGCATCAGGTTCTTATTGTTATAAAAAGAGGGTTGAGATATATTTTTCCAATAGGAAAATGTATAAAAGAAAGAATGGAAGATTGATAACAGTCTTGGCTTCTGTCTGAATAACATGCAAATCTCTAGAGAAATGGCACGAAAAACGTTTGCATATTCTCCAGACGAAATGGGAATATTTAAAGAAAAATTCCTCATAGCTCAGCAATGAGGAATTGCTCATTGCTGAGCAATTCCTATGATTTCATATCATAAAAGATTTCATATCTTTTATGATATGAAATCTCATATCATAAAAGATATGAGATTTTTATTTGTCATTATGTTTCTAGAATATAATGAAATTGGAGTGGTACCCTCAGTGATGATTAAATAGACAAAGTCTTAATCAGTCCTTAGGGTGCAGCATAAGGGTGTGGCGTGTCTGCAGGGTGGCAAAGAAGATGGAAAGTGAACAGGCCAAGTCCTTTTGGTCCTGGATGGTGCAGTTGCCGTTCCACAGTCATACTGAGGCAGAGGATGCTCTCAATCACGGCTCTGTAGAAGTTCTTGAGCAACTGAGCAGGAAGTCCACCCCTTTTCAATTTCCTGAGGGAAAAAAAAAAGTCTTTGTTGGCCCTTCCTTGTCAGAAAGAGGTGTTCAGTGACCAGATTAGGTCCGAGGTGATGTGGATTCCCAGAAATTTGATGTTGTCTGCACACACCACCGCCTCCCCTTGAATTCTAATAGGTGGGTGCACTGTCCTCCTGGACCTCGTGTAGTCCAGGAGGACAAGTGGTCCTCCTGGACTACAGGAGGTCCTGACCAAGGACCAACATGCTCTTGATCTTGCTGGTGTTGAGCACCAGGTTGTTCACTGAACACCACTGGGACAGGTGCTGGATCTCCTATCTGTACAGAAGGGGTGCTCAAGTCCAGTCCTCAAGAGCTACCATCATGCAACTCTCAAATGCATCCCTGCTCCAACACACTTGAATCAAATGAATGGCTTGTTAGCAGGCCTGTTCATAGCTGATCCTGATCTACTTGAATAAGGATACATCTAAAAGTTGCAGGATGGTAGCTCTCAAGGACTAGCCTTGAGCACCCCGCTGTACGTTGTCTCATCATTGTTTGTTTTCAGACCCACCACAGTGATATCATCTGCAAACTTTAGATCCCTGTTAGAGGAGTGGATGGCTACACAATCATGGGTGAACAGAGTAAAAAAGAACTGGACCAAGCACAAAGCCATGTGGTGTGCCTGTATTGCTGGGTTTCAGATGACGTAGCACAGACGTCACCCAATGCAGATGGAGGTCCGGAAGTAAATGCAGCCCATTGATTTCGGTTGATCCAACATCAAAATGCCTGAAGTCTGTCCTGTACAGTTATTCCAACCGTCCTAATAGAGAGAAAGATGTTAAGAAAAAGAGTATTTAAATAAGTTAACTTTTAGAAAAAGTCAGGCTCTCTCTCCTTCCTAAATCCGGGTCCTCTCGGAGAACGACGTGCTGGTCACATAAGTACGACAATGCGTGATGACGTCACAGAAATTGCTCAGTTTAATAAAAGAAGAAAACAGCATGTGAATTAACAACAAAACTGCAGAAGAACAGAGACATACATCCATTACCTGAGACACAACAGATAGTAAAAA
>CAEFZY010035090.1:0-47060 GCA_903066815.1 Brachyrhaphis roseni
AGCTGCTCTACTGTTAAACTATGGGCTTGTTGTGCTTCGGCAGCAAAAAGCCTGAACCGTAAAATCCCCTCCGCCCCCGCCACGTTTATTGTCACTTGAAAATAAGGTAAAAACATCGTCCGTTAGAATGAATGAAAATGTTTAGATACTTAAATAGCAGAGTTTTACAAGAAAAATGTCCGGGAATAGCATAAGCTAAAGCTAATGTTAGCCACAAAGTTTAAAGAAAGTAAAACTCACCTTCGTATCTGTGAATGTATAACGAGGCGTACATCTTAAAACCTTTCTCCAGTTTACTTGTTGGGGCTTCATGTACATTATTAATTGTTACCTTGGAAAAGCCCTGCAAACACCCGGTGTAGAGTGCCGTTTTCAATAGATGGGAAAGAATTGAGCTGCTTTAACCCCAACGCAGAAGTTTACGTGCAAAGAGCCGGTTTGGAAAGAAAAGCTAAGGTATATTATTAAAACTTTAAAAACGTTTCCTCTGTACCGGCTGTATGTAGGCACATGCGGCTTATAGACCGGCGCGGCTTATGCATGCACAGAAGGGGTGTCCCCTATAAAAATGTGCCGAGTGCGGCTTATAATCGGGTGCGCTATATAGTTCGGGAATTAGCGGTAATAGTTGCCTGGTCAACAGATTCAGACCTTTGGATCTCTATATCTCCTACAGAGTTAGCTTGCAGCTCTGATTAACGCTGTCATTGCTCGGCCGGCCAGTTTAGGTGGACCACCATATTTTAATAGATTTAGAGTTTCTCCATTTTCAGATGATGGATTGAACAGTGCTCTTTGTTTTTTATATTGTTAACCTACTTTTCTAAAACGTTCTCCCTTACCTGTCTGTTTTGTTCCTTGGACTTCATGATGCTTTTTGTTCACCAACATTCTGTGAATCCAGACCATCTGGATTCACAATGATGTTAAATTACACATCATAGCACCTGGTTCCAGTATGTTTCATTTAAGGGCCTCAGAGAAAAGGGATCTCAATACAAATTCACCCCACACTTTTCAGATTGCCAAGTGGGATAAAACATGTGAAATATTACAGTTGTTTATCTGTTACCCTTCACTTTACAGTGCTGTTTTGTGTTTGTTGCCTTTCCAATTAACTACCTTAAAGTTTGTGGTTGTGACGTGACAAAATGTGAATAAAATTGCAAAGCGCTGTCCGTAAAGCTTCTTCATGCTGTTTCAGACTTCCTGTTATCAGGATTTAAACACGGACACATTCTGGCTTTAACATTTTCCCCAGCAAACATATATCTAATCCGATGCTCTGCCTATTAGCAGCTTGATGGCTGCATGTTTCACAATGCATTTACTCTTCTGTAAGGATGTTTACCAACACATTTCTTATGTCAGTTTGTTAATTTCAGCGCATAGTGGAAACGGGCCCTGACCAGCGTAGCTTTTTGGTTCCCCCCTCGTCTCCCTCCTCCACCCTTCACCCTCTGCCTCTGGTCAGGGTCGATCAATACTTCCCCCGTAGCTTATCACTAATGTGCAACTGGCTGTTTGTCCAAACTCTGCTCTGTCTACATAAAGACTTGGATGGGACGGCTCTTAACCCAAATGCACCACGTAGTCACCCTCGTGAACTCAGCAGCACTACTGGACTTAAATTTACAATTTACAAGGAGCTCAGAGCAGAGGGCAGCTGGACGCCCACTGCAGCACATTAATGAATGTATCTATAGAAAGCATCGAAACATAAGGTAGGTTCTTGCTTTAATAATGTGTTAAACTTACATACTTATTTGGATGTTAATTAAAAAAAAAATTAAAAGGAGAATATCACAAAAGATGAAAGTTTGGCAAATCTGTTTGGATGTTATATTGAGTAAATTTTCGTGCCTATGTGACATCTTTCTGGACCAACTCTTATTTAAAGTTTATATTTTAGGAAACCTTTTCCTCTTCTCTGATCAGTCACATTCTCCACTGCTCACATTCACAAGCTCACACAGCTGCAGTCATCCCCACAATCAGTAACAGAAGACCCTCGGTTGGACTTTGGACACTTTGGATAAGCCTGCTAAAAGTAGAAATGTGTTTCCCGTGTCGCTCTGTTTTTTTGTTTTTTTTACCCGTTTCTTACAATTAGGACTGATACCATTCTGCTTCTCTTAATTCACTCCACAAACTAAACTGCAAATTTTGCTTTTGTTCTTCCAGGTCTCCATCCCCCTTCCTCCCCTCCAACAATCTCCATCTGCACACCTGCAGCAGAGTTTGTCCTCCAGAGCTGTGGAGTGTGACAATGGTGTTTGTTTCCTCTCTATCAAACGCCATTATCACACTAAATAGCTACAGTGCGGAAAGGACCTCAGTGCACTCTCTTCAAGTCGGGGTTTGTGCAGTTGATTTACTTTGTCCTAAATGTTTTGCGCTCTTCAGCGTCTGTACTTTCCGTTCTTAATGCCGTGGCAGAGGATGAACACGTGTGGCCGTGTGTCAGAGGTGGTGACAGCACGGGACATGTTGCACCGCCGCAGGAAAGGCAGGGATGGAAATAGACATAAAATGGGTCGAAACATGATGTCGAGACCCTTGAAGTGACCCTAGTGCATTTCTATTTCTTTATGTATTTATTTTTATGTCATTATTATTATTGTTTTGCATGTGAAACCACAGTTTGATGTTTTCTGTTCTTGATTAATTCCAAAATTTTTGACATGTAAGCAGCACCTATGTATGTATTAGTTTTACCTGTTATTCTATTTAGCATTTTGTGATTCTGGATGAAATAATAAAGTGGATGCTCCAAGCTATTCCTGAGAAATAAGAAATTTAAAACATTTAAACAGATTGCACATGTACACAACCAGGTTGGTTTTTCAGAGGAATAATTAATAGCACATATGTCACTATAAACAAGAAAACTGTTTCAAAATTGTTTACTATGCACTATTATTTACATTACAAAAATATGTGTGCACTTTTTATGTCCATTGTGAACTGTAAAAATACTCAACAGATTATGGTGAGTTTATATCATCATATCATATCAGCTTTTGTATCCCATGCACTAATCATCTCCTAAAACCAGACTGGATATTTTAAATTGCCCTTTCATGGATCAATTATTAAAATAATTTAAACACACATAAATCTTATTACTGTAAATCTATATATCCCATGAGCTTTAATATGTACACAAAGGAAAAGTCCCAAGCTTTTCATCCAAGTAAGAAATCAATTTCAGCTTTACCACCAGACAATCCAAAGAAATTCAAAGCAACAACCCATACTGTCTATTAGCATAGTTTTTTTTTTTTTTTTTTCAAATGATTAAATCAAAGTTTGAGATCATAATAAAAAAAAATAGAATAAACTATTTGTGAAGAAAATGATCCAACCAAGCACTCTAAGACATGACAGTTTATAGCGGATTAAGTATTATCTAAATATATCACAGGTTTTCACAGACTTGAACAATAAAAACTCCAGGATACAGGTAGAAATTGTCACAGAAATAAATACAACACTTCTTCTCAACTGTTCAGATTAGACACCAGGCTCTGGTTGCATGAGAGTCTCTTATTTCAGAGTAAAATGTCTCCTTAGTGCTTCAGCTTCCTGGAACGACCAACAAATTGATTTCTGTGCCAGAAGCTCTGAAGTACGAAGTCCAAGAGGGGACAGAGATCGTTTGCTCAATGTTCTCCTGATGCTATGACTTGTTCTTCACTGTTGGCCCAAATGTCTTCTTTTTAGGGATGGCGGAAGGTGGGGGTTTGGGTTTTGGAGCAGCCGAGACCTTTTTGGGCTTAGACTGGAGAGATTTGAGTCCCAGGATCTCACAATACTTGTTGCACTGATGCAGAGCTTTAAACTGGTCAATAAAGGAGGTGGCACAATTTCCTTTGAATCCCTTATACCTGTAAAGACGTATCTTGTTGAGTCACAGGCGTAGACTATTTTTAATGCTTATTTTAAGGGAAGGGAAAAACTCACCCTTTCTTACAAGTTGCTATCCCCACATCAGTAAGCTTCATGCCCACTCCTGAGAATAAATCAGATGGATTTTAGCACTCACACATTGTGATTTATTGCACAGTTTGTTGCAGTACTTGCCCCCCTAACCTTGCATGTCAGTAACCAGCAGATTGCCCTCTGTGTTATGGTAGACCCAGTGTTGGAAAGCGCAGCACTTCTGCCCTGCCTCTGAGTCCCGTCTCATCACGTTGATCTCTTTACCGTCCTTCACAGAATACTTGACAAAGTCTCCGATGAGCTCCTCTTCCAGTGTTGCGTAGGGGATGTCATTGGATGGACGGTGGATAAGGTAGATGGGAATGATCCTGGTGGAGGAAATTCAGCAGGGCAACGTTAGTCTGTACAGATAATGGATGCCGTGGAGAAGCTACAGACTGGTAAACATGTCACTCACTCTGGGACGTCTCCGAAGGCTTCGACAGACTGAGCTGCTGACATGTAAGCCTTAATGTACTCCCTCGCTGTGTTCTGGACCTGACACTCCTGCAGAATAAGCAACACTTTCTGTAACATCTCCACCCACAAAGACAGTCAAAAGTTTACAGAAAATATTACCTTTTGCCATAAATGTCATAATAAAAAGAAAAAGAATCCCATAAATAAATCAAGCAAATATGCAATATATGAGTATAAAAATAAATATTGATAGCAGAAAATACAAGTCAAAATAACAAATATCTAATTTAATCAAGTAAGTTATTAATATTAAGAAAAAAAACATCTACAAAATAAAATGAAAATGTTTTCTTGTACAATTTTTTTCAGAAAATTATTTTATATTTTATTTAGCTACTGACCTTACACACTTTAAAAAAAAAAAAAATAAAATACCATTTTTTTTTTCTTTACCTCTACAGCCAAATGGAAATTCTTCTGAAGCAGGTCGTCGTTGTTATTGGTCCCATAGCTGATAGCGTTGTGCACCTTGAGCACGCAGGAGTGTCCCGGCACTAGCAGGGGAATCTGACCCGCCTTCAGCTTCGTCCGGAAAGCCCGCCGATGCATGCCCTCGCCAAAGTGAACTTTTTCTGTGAGTATGCTGATGGGGTGGTTCTCTCCAAAGTACTGATCCGACAGGAAATCATCTTTGAACAAGAGCCTTGAACAGTGGGCATCCTCCTCTTCACTGCACAACTCTTCAGGCATAGCTGAGAGAGGAACATGCATACTTTGTATTTTTTTTTCTTTCTTTTCGTTCTTTATTTATTACAAAAAATGTAATTGAACTGAATTATTCAGAGTAGCCTTTGATAAGTACTCACATGAAATGATCTTTGGGGATGCAGGTATCACAATCTCACTTAAAACTAAAACACAGCGAGAATAGAAAAATATTAACTTAATGTGCTTATTTTTCTTGGATCACGCATTTTACGATCTTTTTTTTTTACCTTCATATGTGAGCACGTAGTCTAGGTAGGCAGAGCCATGGGAGCAGCTGAGCTGGCACTCATACTTGCCCAGATCTTTGTGGGAAGCATTGGTGATGATCACTGACACTCTGCTCTCATCTCCTGCACTTCAGAGACACACGCAATTTAGTAATGGAAAATAAAACATGGTAAGCTATCATTTATGTGTAAGATGACCTAGTAGTATCTCAACGTAAAAAGCAAAATCTTTTCATGCTTGTGTGGCATGGATAACATTAAGATTTGAAGGTTTTTGAGCTTTATGAAAAACAAGACTTCTAAACGTCACTGTGTATGGATTTCCATGCCAGCTGAAAACATCATATTCAGATGTTTTGTTTTTTTTCTTATTTCCTACCAGCAGCCTTTTCTGCTGTCCTATGAGTATGCATAGAGATCAGTTACTGTTTCTGAACCTGAGCCATTTTCACCACACTACCAAAGGGGTCAAGGAACATTTAAAGGAAATGTAACTCTATGCACTGGAATGGGGAGTGGCAAAGAAGCTGGAATAGATACAGTGCAGTGCAAAAATATTTACCATTTGAACTTTTTTTTTTTATATATATATATATACATTTTGTCCCATTACAACCACAAATGTCGACATGTTTTATTGGGACAGACCAGAACAAAATAGCACATAATTGTATAGTGGGGTGACATGTGGCTCAGACATGAATCTGAACCAGAAGGTGTGCTAATTGTATTCACTCTACTCTGAGGGCCCCAAATAAAATCCAAACTGGTAAAGAGAGTCTGTCTGTCTGAGAGTAATTTAATATCAAATAAAAATACAGTTGTTCTATGAAGGCCTCAGCAGTTTGTAAGAGAACATTATTGAAGAAACATCATCACGAAAGCCATCATCAAAAAATATAGCAGACAGAGAAGTCTGTCTGTTTACAGACTTCTAAATTTACTTCTAAAGACTTGCAAATTTAAAGCAGACTTAGAATGTTATAACTTGGAATGTTATAAAACAACATTTATAAAGCGAAGTTTAATAATCTTGAATGTAAAAGAATACGGCACAAATGCAGCAGTGTAAAGATAATTGGCCATCTTAAAATGGCAGGTTTAGGAAGTAGTCATAGAAAGCTATGGTAACTCTGGAGGAAATACCATTTCCAGCTTGCAGAAAAGTCATTCATAAGACACAGGGTGCAATAGTGAAACATGGTGTTGGTAAAGTCATGCTATGGGAGTGGTTTCCTTTAGAAGGGACAGAGAAGTTGAGTCTGCGATGCAGGTTCACCTTCCCGCAGGTCAACAACCTTTAAACACAGCCACAGCTATGATTTATGTTAGTGTGCTGTCAACAGTTTGAATGGTCCGGAGACCTGAATCCAAAGAGATGCTCTGACAAAACCTTCAAGCCACTGAGACTGACTGATTTGTGTTAAATTGTGTTATGCAACAGTGTTCGGAGAAACCATTTTACATGGTTCGGTAATTTAGCCATGTAAAATGACAGTAAATACCTTCTGCTAATCTGAGCCAGCGGTGCGCCATCTCTGCTCCAGGTCACAGTGTAATCTGAGTGCACTCCAGCAAACTGACACCAAAGACACATACTCTGAGGGTCTCCGCTCACCGACACTACCTGGATGGGCTCTACCACTTTCGGATCTGCACACATCAGAACGAAATAGAAGAGCCTGTCCCAGAAATAAACATCTCCTGTTTCGCAGTGCTTGATGAGGGCCCTCACCTTCCTTTGGAGGGATCTTCTGTTTGACCACCTCACCGTGTGCTTTCTTCTGAACAACTGTAGTTTTTGGCTGCATCTCTTCCCCTTTTGCTTTTAACAAAGTATCAGTCTTTGACAGCTTGGACTCCAAAACACTGAGAATTTTGCCAAACTTATTTCCTGACACGCGTCTCTTTTTAATAACATCGTCATTCGTGAGCTCTTGAAGATCAGAGAGATGGGGAGCTTCCTGAGGCACTATATCTTCTGGCTGCTGGGTTTTTGCTTCAACAACAACTGACTGATTTTCATCCCACTGAACTTTCCCAGCTTTAATCCCCTCAAACATATCCACCTTTCCTTTTGCAGATTTTGGTTTTGCTCCATGCTCTACATCAACTGATGCCTCTGTTTCATGATTAGCCGATGTTTTATGACCATGTTTCTTTTTCTTCTTGCCATGTGGCTTGCCCGTGCCCTTCTCAGTTCCCACACCGATCTCCATTACAAGTTTAGCCTCTTTGGCTTCGAGCCCAGCTTCAATGTTCTCAATAACATGATTTTCCCCAGTTGCTAGGTGGCTTTCTTGCTGCTTCCAGGTCTGCTGGTTGGAAACGTGCTGCGACGTACTCTCTTGCTTTTTGGCAGCCTGTGTTCCGTGATGATGACCAGATGATTTGTCCTTTTTGGAGCGTGTTTTGCTGTCTGAGGGGTTCTTTGAAGTTTTGTGAGGCATTTTCAGCTGAGTTTGCTCAGATTCTGCAGCTGTGAAGACGGGTTCTGAGATCCAGGGGATAAATGGATCGTTTAAGTTTAAAGTGATGCATGCAACACGATCCTTCTCTGATATGAACAGATGATCTACGGGAAAAATTGTGAACCTCGCTAGATCTGTGCTGAAATCCTTGATCTCATCAGTTGCAGAAAGGAAAGGCCACACAGTGTCTCTAATTTGCAGCTCCTGTTGTTCATCGGGAGAGAATTTCTCATCAGTATTTATTCTGTTCTGCTTTTTATGAATCAGCTCCTCTTGACCTTCCAGAAATTGTTTGTTGGTAATTCCACCCAGGGTCGGAAAGGGTGTGCAGTCTTGCACATGGCCACAACAGATGGTGTCACTCAGGTAGGTTTTTGTGCAACTTTGATCTCCTTCCAAGCTGCTGCTTGTCCGACAGTCGAGGGCAGAGTTACCACTGAGGGGAGCTAAGCACATAATAAGGTCAGGACTACCTGACTCCAACTGGCTTGCTCCAACCGGGTCTAGAAAAGTGTTAAACGAGACATTTGTGGGTGTGTCCACCTCTGGTTCGTGTGCAGAGAAGATACTGAGATCTGTTTGACCCTTGTCTCCTTTAATCTGCTCCTCAGTCACAGACCTCTTGCACAAAACATCCCCAAAAACCTGATGATAAAACAGACAAGAACAAAGACGAGAAAAATCACCTCAGTTTTAAAAAGTTCAACAAATCAATTTATTGCCATTTATTTGTCCATACAGTGCCTTGCTAAATGATTCAAATCTATTGAAATATTTTGTCATGTTACAAACTTCTTTATTGCTATCTTTATTTTATATAGGTCTTTTAGTAATAGTAATAGTATTGAAAATAAATGAAGAAATGACAAATCATTCATGCTTTTTACAAATAAAGAATCTGAAAAGTGTGACAAGCATAAATATTCAGCCCTCTTCACTCCAGTGCTTCTAATTCCCTTCAGAAGTAACACAAATTTAATAATGTTAATCTGTGAATGGGCTTAAATGTGTCAAGGGCTTAAAGGTTTGCAAGGGAACTTTAGCAGCATCATGAAGGCCAAGGAACAGAGCAAACAGGTCAGGGATAATGTTTTGGAGAGGTTTAAAGCGAGGTATGACAACAAAGAAAGAGTGGAAGTGTCAAGACATGGCTATCCTCCTAAATTAACAGGCCACACAAGTAGTTGCATTAATCGGAGTGACAGCCAAGAAGCAGATGATAACTCTGGAGGAGCTGCAGATTTCTAAAGCTCATATGAGGAAATCATTTTACAAAACAAGTTTTGGTTGTAGAGTTTACAATCTTGCATTTTTTTACGGATCTGCCACCATCCATGTATAGTCAGACATTTTATAGCTTATTTGCAAAACAATAGCAGGAGACTAATGCTGATTACAACCCTCAATATACCAGTGAACTGAGGTCATGATAATATTTTGCAGTGAGATGTTTTTCTTTAGATCAATGCATAGTACGGAGTAAATCTGGAAGAAAATCTGTTAGAGGCTGGAAAAGACTTCGTACGAAGGGAGAGGTTCATTTTTCAGCAGGACAACAACTCTAAATATACAGCCAAAGCTACAGTGGAATGGTTCAGATCATGTGTTAGAATGGTCCAGTCAAAGTCTAGACCTAAATCCAATGGAGGATTCCAGACAAGAGTTGGCTGAAGACAGCTGGACACAAATTCACCTACACTTTTCAGACATTTGTTTGTAAAACATTTTGAAAAAACATATATAACATCAATTTTGTAATTATGCAATGCTTTGTGTTGGTTTGCACATAAAATAGCAGAAGAATACAATAAAGTTGTGGAAAAAACAGTAGAAGGTTCAAGGGGTATCAATACTTTGCATGCAGCTATGTCTATGACCCTCATAATATTGCAAAAATGCTCATGTAAATAAAAACAAAACACAGCGATGGCTTCTTAAGTTGCCTGTTTCCAGAATGAGTTCCCTGGTAAACACTCACCTTTCTATAGAGCCACAAAGTAAAACTTTACAAAACCTTGTTTCTTCCAAGTGCCGCCCGACAAACAACTCATGCCCTCTGCTGTACAGCCATCACTCAGACTTGCTGTTCGCTCCAAGCGGATGAAAACCAGTCTTCTCCTCCTGAGGACCTCTGAGCCTCCTGATCTTGTGTTTTTCAACTGAGACGTGGTTCGAACGAGTGCGTTTAAGGGTGTAAGAGACAGCTGGAACTGGGCAGAGTCGTGTTTCAGTACTCAGCTGTGCTCTCCTCTCACCCCTCTTCCCTGACACACCACAGATGCAGGCTATTATCAATGAACTGTCAGCTATTATTAGATGCCATTTCTATCTGTCTGAGGTCTTCTTTTCAGGCTCCTCTGATCCTGCAGCGCTCCTCGACTGCCGGGTTTTTGAGATGGAAGCCAAAAGGGTTAATCCAAATAATGCAGGATAAAAATTCAAATCCCAGGTGGCTTCAGCCTCGCGTGTGGCGAGTGTATACGTGACTGACTGAAGGTATGGCAGCAATCACAAGGACATGAGCAGGAATGTCTCTTAACATTCTTGCTTTGTTTCCAAAATGTGCGACTAGTTTGTTCATTGGCCAACAATCTAAAGCCATTTGTTGTTCGCTCTGGTGTAAAGGTTGAATCTTTCCAGCATCTCCAACACATTTTCACACAGGTCAGCAATGCTCTGAATGTATGTAAGTGTGACCAACAGACACAGATAAACCCTTACAGTTTTTCTTACCAAGCTAAGTATAAATCTGTCTCAAGTAATGCCATAAATTAAAAATATATCTTACCTCCTGGAGCACCAGGTCTCTATGAGTGTTCAAATCCACATCTTCTGTTATTTTCAGCTCGATTGGATGGTTTGCTTCACAACAAAATAAATCTTGTCCAAAGGTCTTGGAATATCCTTCAAGCCGAGGGAGGTCCAAACAACCCGAAGACACAGTTCCAGCACTGAGTGTGACTTCAATCATTCCAGCATCTGAATCTGCTCCAACAGAGAACGATCCAGCTGGAATGTTTTGCAGAGCGGAGCACGGGGAGGATTCTGCCTGGATGCTCAGGAGCTCCTCTGCCTCTAGTTCTCCTCCAGATGTACACAGAGGTTCAACACGCTGGGAGGCTCCTCTGTTATGAAGTTCAGGTATTGAAGCGTCAAGGCACACAGAAAGATAGCTTTGTTGAGAAGGGATGAGACTCTTTGGGATACCTGGGGTTTTTAGTGGCTGATCTTGCACACCCATAGTTTGCTGCCTTTCCTCCACCTCTGTCGCCCGTAGATCATCTTGCAGCGTCTCTGGCTCTAAGTGGGTGGTCACCTCCTGCAGTGCTTGTGTCAAAGCATCAATCTCAGCCCCTATTTCTGCAAAGGCGGCCGTGATTTCTTCTGGCGGATCCTCAATAACCCCAGTCCAGTCTGAGAGTGCGCTGGCCCAGCTGTCTACTGACGACCACCTCTCAACTGGTGACCAGCCAACCCTCCTGTTGTCACCAGGACTGTAATCTGACTCTTGTAAGGAGTCGCTTAAAGCTCGATGATCCACGTCCTCCTTGTCTTCCGCATCCTCACCTGTCAGATACTGGCATGCGTCCATCCAGAGCTCGGCGGGGCTGACACTGTGCTGCCTTTGCAGGGTCAAAGACGTGACCTCTGCTTTCACAGATCTCACATCACTTTCCGACATCCAGTCCACCTCCCAGGCATCCACAGCAGGTGCTCGTAACTCATCACATTGGCTCACCTCTGACACGGTATTCACTGAGACTTGTTCCTCTGTTAAGCCACGTTGACACTGTGTCTTAATGCCTTCTAAATAACACATTGGGACATGTGCATCACTGTCTTGGTCTGCCTTTCCTATGCCCGACTGCAATGTTGACTGGTATTCAGGATGTGTGGTTTTATGAGGATCTTTTGTGTTGGTAAGGATGAAATCCCACGTGTCGCTTTCAAAAATATAAAGATCTGACAGAGGTGCTGGAACCTCAACATTGTCTGAATTCTCAGATTCAGTCAGACTAATTTTGTTCTTCAGGCAGTACACTGGAGCTGTTTCTGGTTCTACATACAGCTCTGTTGTACTGGATAGGGCTGGAATAGAGTCACTGCAGAGATCAGGCAAAGGAGGTACTGCTTCACTTTCTAGTTCCAATGGATCCATACAACAAGGTCCAACGAAGGCAGACTTTTGTGAAGACTCTAAGCAAAGAGACATGCTGCAAGATGAATAGTTTAAACTATCACTGTCAGATAGTTTCTCATTGGTGGAAATGTTTATTGTGTCATTTTCATCTGGGATGGACAGGCCAGATAGAGTCTCTGGTTCATGCACCTGTACTATAGTTTGATTGTCTGTGAATGGTTCTGCAGACCACTCAGGGTCATTTGTGCAAAGTTGCGAGGGGTCCATCAGGACTTGAGGATATCAACGTTCACTGACCCAAGCAGTCAAACTGGAACTCCACAATTTCTGGGACCAGACTCTTTGTCCAGGGATGAATTACTGATGTATCTTTCTGTTGGGGCTATTCCCTATTTTGATTCTGGGATTCAGTGCCTGAAAAGAAACAAATACAATCATCGTTAGAACTCATTGCCCAACTGTGAATAAACCACCTGAAAATGTTTTACAAATACATTCTATCTCCCTTTATCTGCTACTCAGAGGGATGTGCCACAGAGATGACTGGGGTTTTGGTGGCTCTCTATTCAGCTCATCAAAACAAAGATTTTCATCTGTTATTACTCTGTTGATAAAACTGCCTGCTGCTCAATAGCAGCCAAAGATTACACATTTCACTTTTCACAGTAAATCACAGTAAAGGAGATGTAGTTTTTTTTAAAGGCAATGTATTTATTCACATTTTAATTAATATTTATAGACATTTGAAACATTTGAATGAAATGAAAAAAAAGTGCCTTTCTCTACAAAATATTTAAATACAAGTGGTGGGTGTGGTGGGTGGTGGTTGGGCTTCATCACAGCTGTCACTGGGCGAGAGGCTGTGTAAACCCTGTGCAGCAATACACAAGCAGAGGAGGGTGTGGGGTCCGTGCAAGGGGGCTGCAGGTGCCCCACCATCTGCAGCTGTGGAGATGATGGATTGTGATGATAGGTTTGAAATAAATGCCATGATTTATTTCTGTGGAAGAGTTAGCCTGGTCAGAGTTGTTGGGAGATGAATGGAGATAGATACAAAGCAAAGGTGAAAGAAAACTTGTGAGAGGCTGCTATTGGTACTGTACCAAGATATCAAACCATGCAGACAGAACAACAATGGTAAGGTTTAGCTGAAAGGCTGTTCATTTGTTAAAAGTCCAGTCAAGGTTCAGACCAAATCCAATTGAGAACCTGTTCTTTTTTCTTTCACAGACTGAGCTTGATCCATCTTCAAAGAAGATGGAGCAGTTTCAATTCCCCTCAATCTATTTTTTTTTTTTAATTATGCTACGCTTTGTGTTGGTCTCTCACCAAAAATCCCAATAAAACTTTATCAAGTTTGTGAAAATTCTAAAATTCATCTTAAATAGGTCAAATATTCCGCCTTACTGTCATACATCGTGATGAACCCATTGAGATTTTTCATCTGACTTACTCTCTCCCTCTCTGGCATGTTGATGTCAGTGGCCCCACTGTCTTGTTGTCAAACTAATTAGGAAATGTCCCCCCAGGCTTTTAACGCACCAAAAACTATTTTCCCTGTTTTCTTGATGGTCAATGTAAAAACGAACACAAACACAAAGAGTCATTGAAGCTACAGGGGGTTTAAATGACTTGTCAATCTCATCATCTTGCTTTTAAATTACATTTTATGATGTGTGAAACTGTGTTTTTTGGAAAGTGGGTCACATGTGAAGCAACGGTGGGGTCAGCGGTTTCAAAACTTTCGCTCTGATATATAAGATGGAAGCTGGCGGCAGCGTTACTGGAAAAATACCAGCTCATCTTCACTCCTGACCTGCATTTGTCACATTTCAGCCTCATAAAGGACACTTGACTGAGTGCTGCAGCTTCAGATGTTTATATTGTGAAGCACACACCTCAACAGCTGAGTACAAACTGCAGATATAAGAGCATTTCAGATTGAAATTAGAAAACATTTGGCCATCCTTATATTTGCAAACTTGTCCAAAATGCAAGACACATCTCAAAAAATTAATATTATTTACCACTTGTCATACTGCCAACAAAAAGGGATGAAAAACCTTCATGCTTAAGCATTTATATTTGCATAACAACAACTTTAATAATGTTAATTTCATTTAGATTAGACTGTCTGGAATGGCTGATTTTTTTAACTTCAGAAAGAGCTTGATATGCTGGCAAACAATAAAACTGTTAACTACTGAAAGCAGTTTAAAATTGTTCTTCTCTGTCTGATTCAGAACAGATCTCCCATTAAAGTGTGCGCTAGTTTCAGGATGAAAAGTGAAAACCAAACAAATTGATGGTACAAACTTCAAACAGTGTCTAAATTTGACAAATTACAAAACAGGAAAGACTGATGGCATTATAATTCCAGTTTAATTGAGGAGATGAAAACTGATGCTCAATAAAATGTGGATCATGCAGCAGCAGAGTTTTTGTTTCAGCCACAAAGCCACAATCAAATGATGAGCCACCCCATAGCTGAATCATAGCTGACAAAATTATTATAATTAAAACCCTTGTCTCATCTGCTGGGGGGATTTCCAGCCAAACAAATAGTACGTACCCTTTTCATGGCCGTGCCGTAGAGAATATAGACCTATGATGTAGGACTTCAGCGAGCGCTCAGGCAGAGCAGGCGATCTCGGGGTGTGGGGTTATTTTTAGATGTTGTCCCCCGCAAGTACACAGTTAGTTATCTGATATTGTGAACCATGTGCTGATCCTGAACATTTAAAACCTGATAAGTACACTTCCAGACAGCTTCAGGGATGGCCTACTTTGGCTGATGAATTTTCTGATCAATTATAAACAGAGCCAGACACAGTTATGGCTGCAGAGAGAGAGAACATAATTAATGTTTATAGTTGCTCATGTAGAGCCTTGCATGTACATGAATACATATTTAACTTATAATTTGGCATGTTTCAACAATAAATTCTGATGTATTTTAAAGTAGTTATAAAATGTGAAGTAGAAATAAAGTGGTTATTCATTTTCAAGTTTTTTTGCAAATGAAAGGAGGAATAGTGTGATGTGTACTTACCTCTACAGGTCAATACTTCTTTCATTGAAATTACAGCTGCAAGTGCTTTTGCCTGTCATGCCCAGATTTGCAGATATAGACTGTAATTTTCTGCTGCCCCTTCTGATTAGATAAGACAGTGATCAGATACAACTAGAGATCTGTTCATGAGCCTTCAATAAATTCTTCTGAACGATCATTTGATCTTCATGAATAATCCTATTAAGATTGATGATTGTTCCTTCATTATTTCAGTCTCTTTCAGTCTTATAATCAGAAGTAGTTTGTTTTCTGTCCTTATATTTATGTTATTATTTATGTTCAGTTTATTGTTCATATTTCTACTCAGGAAATGCATGTTAATGAATGTGTCAGTTTGAATGACTTTGGATTTATACTTTGATTCAATTAGGAGCTCATTGTAATGTTACCCAAGCTTCAGGATGATAAATATTAAATCATTTATCCTTTATTAGAAAAGGTCAGACTATTAATAAGGTAATTTAATAAATGGTGAGCTATGCAAGGCTGATTAATTTATTATTTAAACTGTTGTATAATTTAATATAGTACAGGATGAACCAGCTTTCTGTTGTGTAACAATACTTTTACTGAAACGTCTTGTTTCTGAGCAGGAGGAGAAGAAGGGTCACACAAACTGCTAAAACTGTGTTTGTGCTGTTGTGTAACACTGATTTCCACACACCTGTTCTTGTTTTGCCCTGCAAATCTACCAGGCAACTATTGACATATTATTAGACTAAATTCACTTGTGAGGTAGTTGTGACTTTTTATTGACTCATAAGGGCAACGAATGTGACCTTTTTCCGAACAAAAATAGAACATTTGAATGGGAGCCTGATATAATTTTATGCATCTTGAGCATGGACGTTGCAAGCTTCTGGAGTTGATGTGTCCTCGTGGTCTCATGTCGTCATTAAATGGAAAGGATCGTCTTACCAAAGCAAGTTATATTTTCACACACATTGGCTTCAGGCTGGCCTTTGAGCTGCTTTCCAACCCTCAGCCTGGAATGAAGGAAACCATATTTTCTCTTGATGAAAATCAACTGAATGGAGAAGCAATTGGGAGAAGGAACAATGCAGTTTAACAGACAAAAGGCATTTGTTGAATTTTCTTTCGTCATCGTTCTGGTTCCAATCATAACATATGGCATCTATAAACTCTGATCAGTATTTTATTTCAGAATGCTTGGTTCCTCATGATGGAAAAAAAAACAGATGAAAAAAATCCTTTATGAGCAACCTCAAAGAAAATCCTCAGCTTTTCTTTGAGGTTGCTCACTGAGATTGTGTCAGCTCAATGCAATGCACAACAAAGCTCCTGCTCCACACACACTGTAACTGAGAAGGCTGTAAACGTGGCTATGTGTTTGATGTCACTGGCAACTAAAACTCTTTGTGATTCTCTCTTCAGTTGAGTCAGTGTCTGGTAAATGGCCGTGAACTACTTATAGAAGAAATGCAGTGAAGTCATTTGTATACTTGGACACTTGAGGGACTTAAAAAAAAATGGCTGACATAAGAAGTGAGTCAGACAGAAAAAGCAACCAAATTAGTTAGGTGGTATCGAAAGGACGGTCATTGTGACTCATTTATTTTAAAATGAATTCTACAAAACTGTAACAGGAAATCCTATGAGGTTTTTTGGGGAATTTTTTTTTTTTTTATCATTGCTGATTGATAAACATTTTTGTGAGTTAATGAGCTTTTACGAATTTCCGTCAATCTTGATTGCCCAGAGTAAAAGCTCATGGAAAGACAGGGAAAAAGAAAATAAACTAATTTCAAGGATCTGAGAGAACTCTGACAGAAAACTATTATCGTTGACAGAAAACTATTATCGTTATCATGATATGCTAACAGCTCAATTTACAGGCAGTGGAGACGATATTTCACAGTAACATGTCAGGGATGACACCATCGAGTGTTGACAGCCACAGCTAATCCACTTAATTTTTAACTCCTCTGGGATTTTTGGTTGGTGTTCAGGTATTATTTGAGCTTCTGAGATGCTAATCAGTTGCTCTACGCCTTATTGCCACGAGTACACATTACAGCAGCTGTCCCAAAGTAAAAAAAAAAAAAAAATAGAGCAGAGTTACTTTCAGCTGCACAGCAGCCAAAAACCAGAGAGAATAAAGAAAACATCATGTTTCAACAAGAAAGAGGAGGAATAAAATATTTTAGAAAAAAAACTAATACAGAGCTACTCCTACTTGATCACATCCAAAGAGGTATAATTCTAGAATAAAAAAACAACAAAATGACAAAAATAAGTGCTGTAAAAAGTAAAAAACAAAATTGAAAGAAAGGGGAAAAAAATCCACAAAACAGATTTGATGCAATATATTTATTTATTTTTTTTTACTTTGATGAAAATCTTAAAATGTTACTTTAATGTTCTATTTGAATTACTCAGTATTGTGCAAATTATATGAATTACTCATATCTCCATATATGTTAGAAAAAGAGACAGGCTTTTATGGGGTTTCCTATTTTTTTTCTCTATGGCTTTTATTGCTTTCTCTTTTTAAAAGGGTCTGTACCATGGCAACCAGCACATCTAATAATACCTAGAGTATAAATGTAACTGAAGGATTTGCAATGTGTAACCTACATTGAATGTTGAGGAACATTTAGTGAGTGAATTTTTGTTTAGCTGCTGTGTAAATATAAGGATGACCACTTCTCTTAGACACTCTTCAAAATGTGATAAACAAGAAAATGCAACAACCAAAGAAAAAAGGCAGATATGTTTTGATCTCCATAAGAAATTAAGTAACAATAATAAAACATCTACTAATCTCAACTTGTCTGTAATGATTTTGCTACGGCAGCAATTTGCCAACTCTTTATGAGGGATACCTATATTTATATGTGAGCGGTGCTGTATTATACGAGGCAGATTCTCTAGATGCATTTGGGTTTCAGGAAGCGGTAGGGTTTCTCAACCAACACAGTGAGAGCACAGCCGACTGCCAGAGTCAGGACCAGATGGCCGAGGAACAGGTACATCTGTAGAGGACAGAAACCCATTGGCGTGAAAATATGAAGCGAATAGGAAGACGAGAATGCTGATTTGTTAAAAAAAGGATGAAGATGAAATTCTCACAAAGTTGATGTCTGTGTAGTGGATCGGCGTCTCTTGCATGCCATTGTAGAGGATGATGAAGATGGGATGTATCAGATAACAGGCAAAGCTAATGTTGGAAAGTGGAACCCAGAAACCAAAGGACAAGAATGTCTTGATAAAACCTGGAGAAACAAAATACACACAAAAACTGAGACGCCATATTTTCCCTTCCCTCTATTGCCACTACTGTATACTTTAAACTACAATATCTAGAGTTCAAAGATAAACATAACCTAATACTTGTGGTGTAGGTTTTGGTAAAAGTAATTAAAAAACAAATAAGAAGAATGAAGTGTACATGCTTTTATAAATGAAATTAAGTGTTCTGCCAAACTGAAGATGTAATTGGATTTATTCAAACCTCCACAGCCCTCCTCACAGGCTAGTATGATCCAACTCACAGTCAGGGCCCAGACTGGTCTGTGCATCCCCTGATATAGAGCATGAGCCACAGATGGATAAGGTGGGGTTTCTTTCAGGAAGTAGGCCAGTCCGATCAGCAAAACCATCAGAGAAAAACAGCAGAACCAACCAAGCGCTGCTTGCCACTGAATAAAAAAATTAAGCACAAATATGTAAAGACCGGTTTCAGTTAAAAGTTACATCAGCTGAAGTACAAAAAGCAAAAATACGTCAAAATGAGTCAAATTTCCTTCCACCAGTAAACAAGTGAACATGCAAAATACTTCATTCAGTTCTACTTTATTACAAAGTAAGGGTTCTCAAATTGAATGGAAAATCTAAATAACTCACCCTTTCCTTTAATAGTTGATCTTTCTTTCTTGCCAGGTATATTCCTATTAGGATCCCTATTAGAAACGGTCCATATCTTGTGTAGGGTTTCACATAGTAATGCAAAACATAGTTGTCTGATGTTCTGCAAAGACAAACTCTTCAACGTAAATATGTGGACGCTAAAAGAAGAGGTCAATTTTATGCTATTTACTGAACCTGTTTAGGTTAGGAGGCTTACATTGTGGATGGCTGAAAGACTGGAAGGTGCAGGTGTGCAGTTATAGCAGCACTGGCCACAGTAGTACTCACCAAAAGGCCTCCTACCACAACAGCAAACACACTCCTTTTACTGAAACAGAAGAGACAGAATGGAAAAGGTTATTACTCTAGTTTATATGGTGTTTGAGATGATGTTAAAGGATGTGGACATACAGTCTATAAATATAGACCAGCAGGGGGGTTGTGGCGTAACACTGGAAGTCCAGAGACAAGTACCATGTCCAGGGAATACACTGAGGAGAGATTTGGAGAGAAGCAAAAATGAGCTGAAATTCCTCCTGAAGACTTATGAGAAGCTGATGAAACTTACAATCTCATGGACTGGTAGGAGATTGCTAGCCAGCAGTAAGTTAGCCCACCAGTACGCCTTGCAGTCCATCAGCATTTCAACAAATGGGAACCAGTAGGGTCCCCACCGCACCAAAGAGATGATGCTGATGGTGAGACACACTGTAAACAGATGCAAAGGCTGAATCCTGGAGTGGGAAGATGAAGAGAGATATGTAATCTTTCAGTCCTCAGATTTACTGTACAAAAACATTATACTTCCTTTCACCCATTAAATTTGTTGACATTTTCTTTCTTCTTTTATGTGATAGACCAACACAAATAAAATGTTTTGCTTTCACTTTGCTGCAATTCCCCTAATTGAAATCCAAAACTATGTGTCCATTTGTGCAAAATTTTATCTAAATATGTATCCATAAGTTCTGTGGAAGAATTTTATGGTCCTCAGTTAAATTTAGTGAACAAACAGCATCTTGAAGACCAAGGAACAGAGCAGACAGGACAGGGATGAAGCTAAGAAAACTTCAGAGTACCAGGTCGTAAATCAGTCAATATAATGAAAAATATGTTTATAGACAACAGAAAAATCAAAGTCCAGATTGAAGTCCAATTGTGGAAAAATTTTGTATAGACTCTCTCGACCAGTCTGACTGAGCTTGAGGTATTTTGCAAAGCAGTTTGGGCAAAACTTTCAATTTCTAAAGGTGGTAAAGATCTGAATTTCTAATTGTAAAGACAGTAAGCCACACATTTCTCAGATGATTTTTAACTGAAAAACAAACAATTAACCAGGTTCCATTTCCCTTCCATGTCACAATTATGTTGTTCTTTGTGTTGGTCTCTCAAATAAAATCCAAATGATGAAATATTGAACAATGCCTATGGGGTATGAACTATTTTGTAAAGCACTGTAAGACAGGCATCCAGTCACGATATCATGCCTTTTAATCCTCTTGAAGAAATAGTTTGCAACCAGATGGAGACTTAAATTGTCTTCTGCCTTGTCGATTGAGCTCAGAAAAGAACTGGCACTGAGTAAACCCCTGAAAAGTAAAGTTATTAGAAGTTAGAAATCACATTATGCACCACAATAAGGTTAGCAATATTTCAATCTAGTCTCACCCCAGCAGTAAGAAGGTGTCAACAGCGAGAAAAACAGGCCCGCTGATGGTGAGCACATATACTGGGCTGCTTTCAACTGCTTTCCTCCATGTTTTGTAGTTATCTACAATGGAGACACAACAATGTGAGTCCAATATTTGGAAGATGTTGTAGCCTGTTTTCGTTCTTACCTAGGTTGTTCATAACTGGGAACTGTGCAGAATGGCCACATATAATCCACAGCAAACTGAGGACACGAATGCCGTTCAGAGAGGTATAATTTTCACATCGGGAAGAGGAGGCGGTGCTGAGGACTCCCTTGCTTGTTGTCTGCAAGGAGAGTGCTTGAAAGCAGCTGGAAACACAGCTTCGAGAAAGACACTGTCCAGCAGGGCCGATTCTGCCTGTAAAATTAAACATATGAGTACTTGTCTATTAAGAGGAGATCAAATAAAAATTCTCCTTACCATTTTCCTCTAATGTGCCCCCATTCATTTCTTTGCTGGACAAGCCATTGGTTTTCAGGGTGCCATAAAAGTTTAAATGGGAAAACTCTATTGTGGGATTGACCATGCTGCTCTGCTCTGATCTTCTTAAGGCTGTGAACAGGGTGGCCACAAGAGGAATGGCTAACATTACACAACACACACACCTGTGGAGGGAAAAATAACCAAGTTTAACTCGATCAAGAACAAGCACGCAGAGTGATGGGAGTAACATCAGAGGATGACTAATACACTGACATGCAGGCGATGTCTGATGCATCAAGAGCAACTGCGTCAGCCATACAGTGAGTCATGATTAGCTCCCGAGAAGACTGATTGGTCAGGATTGGAGGCAATGGACTAAGGAGGGACTTCTGGTTAAGCTGAAGTCTGTCTATTGGGAAAATAGGTACCATGTGAGGAAAACATGGAAATAATCCTAAAGCAGAGAAAGACAAATATGCAGAAAATATGTCTTAATAAACACTCACCACACTGCACCAGTTGCTTCACATCATCTTCCCCACATGAGTCAGGAACACAAATACCCACAAAATACTGTGTTGCTCCCTGCAATAGCAGGAAAAAATATATACAGTCTTTCTCTATAACTTACTATCCATCCATCATTAAGGTTTTTATTGGCATTCACCTGCTTCAGGAACACCTGGCAGTACTGTGCAGAGAATCTGGGGCCGATGGCAGAGCGACACTGCTGCGGCGAACCAGGCTGGTTCATGTTACCTTCTTTAACACTGCTGCCCATCTTTCCAAAGGAGTCATACACTTTTAAAAAAAGGAGAGAAACATTGCTCCTGACTTTTTCCATAGGAATAACAAATCCTTTTGGGTGAGACATTCATCTGCTGTGATATGTAAGTAGGTTCAGCATTTAGTCCAAGAGGATGTCATTCTTATTAAAAAAAGATAAAAAATCAATAAATTAGAACATGTGCTCCAATGAGGCTTGCTTGCCAGATTAAAAGTGTATTTTTATGACAACAACCTTAAAGAAAACATATTTTTCATTAAACCCAATTTTGTCTTAAAAGTAATGTTTTATAGCTTTGAGCAGAAAATCATAATTAACAGAAATAAAGGCTAAACAGTACCCTAAAAAACATGAAAAAAAAAGAGCAGAAAGACGCAGAAAGATTCATTTTATGTCTCCGGCAAACATTTTTCTTTAAGCTTTTCAGTAATGTATTTATTTACACTCACTGCCATTTAAATACTTGGAAGATTGAAATGTTTATTGTATTTGTCTTTTATAGTTATTTTTTAAAATGACCATGAATACTACATTGCATTTGTAAGAATTAAATCCAAATATGTGCCAGCTCATTTTCAAACAAACCCTGGGCTCTGTTGATAAAATTACCTTTTGATGGCCCAGTCTGACAAACTACAAGGAAAATAGTCAAAATGTGTCAGAACTTACTGAGAGCAGCATATTCCTTTGGCTGGTCCTGGTTTAATTCCCAAAGGAACGTGTTGACATCCTTCATACATCTTTGCAATATACTGTAGTTGAGTGAGTTTCCAAGTATAACACTGTCGCTCACTAACAGAAGAAACACAAGCCAACCAAGGGCCATTTCAGTGCCAACTCAACCTCCTCCTTCCATAAGGTGCTTAAATAACAGAAAGGTTCACCTCAGAGAAGCATGAAATTGATCTTCTTAAGGAGAAGTGGAAAACAGCTTTGGAAACTGGTGCAGGGGAGATTTTCTACATCAGGTGTGAACAGCATTTAGTTACTTGAAAAACAGAAAAATCAGAGCTGAACACGTCATGCACAGCATGGCAGTAATTAATGTGGAATCACAATCATGGTCTGCTTCCTGAACAAGCATCTGGCAAATATAATTTCATCAACCAATCAAATTTGGATTTCAGTAGAGCACATTTTGAATTTGCTTTTCAACAAGAATCATGTTAAATGTGCAGATGTTTTGCTTTGTTGTACTTGAGAGAATCACTAACACAAAGCAAACTTCGACATTGTTACAGCGATTGATGTGTAGTAACTTTCTGTATGTAATATATTTCTAGTAGTATTTTTTTTCTTACTTTTTACTTCCATATAAGTAATATTATAACACTGCTCTTCCTTGAGTATTTCTGGAGTAGTGTAATATTATAACACTACTCTTCCTTGAGTTACCTCACCTAAGAGGTAACCTGTAGTTACCTCTTAGGTGAGGTAACTACACCTGTAGGTGAGGTGTAGTTCCTGTAGGTGAGGTGTAGTTACCTCACCTAACTACAGGTTAGGTGAGGTAACCTGTAGTTACCTCACCTAAGAAAGAACAAACATGTTTAACCAAACATGGGGGGGGATCTGTGGTAGAGTAGTCGTCTTGTGATCGGAAGATGAGAACAGTGTCTCTGTCACTGTTCTACCCACAGATAACTCTAGTGGGTAGTTATCTGTGCAAACTACCCACTAGAGGGAGACGTTGTCTCACCAAGCAACTGAAAGAGAGCAAGAGCTTTGTCTGGAAACAGTGTGACAGAGGCAGGAAGAAACGTTATAACGCAAATCTTCATTGCTCAGCGTAAAGCTGGACATTATTAATATGCAAAGCTTAACTGAATTTAATTAATTACAAATTTACAAATACCGAAAGATAAATTATGTGTAGTGTTGTATGAAAAAAGTCAGTCAAGAATAAAATGCATACAAAAATGTGTTGACCAATGAAAATTTGAAAGTGACAGTGACGTAAAGGATTAATAGCATAGAAAAAGAACCAATTCTATTGCACTTTAAATGTGTACAGTGGCATCAATACTTTTCAGTACCCTTAGTAAAAATGTTTGAAAAGTTTGCTTATATGTATTTCTTTTTGTCTTAATATCACACTCCACAATTTAGAAAAATCTGAACAAGTATGACCACGTCTGGAGAGGGGAAATTATTGTGGCCAAACATGCAGCTAATGGCAAAACGCACTGTAAACAGGTTCTATGGCAAGCCATTAGTATCAATAAGACATTTATTAACGCCTTGCTGTAAACTGTAAATCACAGAATTTTTTTTGTGCCATAGTGTTGTAAACTTTAATGAACAAATGATAGCGCTCTTCACCAGATTTTAGGGCATTTTACTCAATAAGTACATTGCAAGGGCAGACACAACCAGAAAGACAACTGATCTTTTGGAAATTACTGAAAATCACTGAAAGTATCTGCCATTCTGCTCCTGTTTTAATCATATCCAGTTTCACAGAAAAGTTTGGCATGATATTTAATTCACTCTGTTATTTTCTGATAGTAAAACATCAGAAAATAATGCGTTTCCGTAGAAAGAAATGGACATTTCAGATTGCAAAGAGGCATGTTGATCTCCTAAGGTCGCACTGCCACTCATGCAAATACACAAACATTACAAGGTAAAATCAGCACTTGCATAAAAAAAAGATTTATATGAAAAAAAGAAATCATATAAATTAATCGTAGGGCTTTTATTTAAGTGTGAAGTCATAATAGTGCAGTAAAAAATAGCTTGCTTATTTTTAGACTTTCTACACATCTTCACTGTATAGTGGTGTGGAAGGCACTGTTGGTTTTAATGCAAATAATGACAAGTGGATTCCTAATATTTTTTTCAGGGAACAACTGATGTTTAATATGCATTTAGGATTGGGTCACTTCTGGCATTTTTCTCTGTTTATTGACATAAACAATAATTTTGCACACAAGCATCAGAACTTTTAAAAAATGGCAGAAGCAGCAGTAAGACACATAATTATTACACAATTCACAGACTGCTTCTCACATGCAGCTTTACAGTGCAAAATATTAAGATCCTTATCAGACTGTGGATGGAGTTGTGTGTCAAAAGCTGAGAAGACACTTAAATACTTAATTTTATTCTTTTTAAAAAGAGACTAGTTTTTATTTGATGCAAATTTTCATGGTTACTTTTGAACGGCCAGCATGTTACTTGAAGTAAATGGCAATTACAGTGTAATCAATTTGGTGAATCAGAGAGGCTCTCATAACAAACATACTGAAGAGTTGAGTGGGGGCTATTTCATTATCTTATTTATGAAACACATTGTTAAGAGTGTACATTCTTCATTTCAGAAAAAGAACATCATGCCTAGAAATTACCATTAGCTCCAACTCAAAGTGGCTCATCAAGTTATTTTTTTATCCAATAATAAAATGTGGTTGACAATATAAAACGTCTGTGATTTAACCCCCCCCCCAAAAAAACAGGAAAAACTGAAGAAACTTAAAGGAGGCAAACATTTTCTTCCACAGCGTTGTAACTGTCTCAGGCAAAAGTGATACTGTGAAATTATTTGGGAGTTTCTAAAGCTTGGTCTCGAAAGGTCCTGTTAACTTAACAAGCCCTGACTGCTGTTTACTACTGATGACACTCGTTCACAAAACACTTGACAGGTGATTTAGACGCCAGGTCAACCCACAGCTGGTCAACCCTGGCTGCTCCTCTTCTCTGCCATGAAGTGAGACAATGACAGTGCTTTGACTTGTGTAAAGGTTAGCCTATTTTGCAGTCTATTAGACCAGTCAGTGCCATTTGATACTTATCAGTTTGGGCCAATTTTACACATTGAACTGGTTGAGTTACAGTGAGTTAAGGCCAAACAGAAACCTGAAAGCTGTGGTATTTGGCATTTATACTTGAGATGTACCAGTGGCCAGATGCTTGTAATATGTTTTACTCTTGAGAATAGGAGATGTCTGAAACATCTGTTATGTCTGATGATCATTATTGACCTTGTCAAGTTAACTATTAACCTAGATTCATTTAGGTAAGCTGATGATTATGTATTGATAAGCCATTACAACCGGAGGCAGTTTAAATACAGGCTCGACTTTGTGACTTGTTCCATGAAAGAGGCTGCTGACAAAAAAAAGTAGCTCATTGTTCCTTTAAAAAAGTAATTAAAACACTATTGAGATCATGTTTTATTAACTAGCTATGTGCTATGAATATTTCAGCTTCACTGCCAAGGTTACATTCATTTTCAGCAAGATTCAAGGCAGCGCACATTCATCATAATTCCAACATCGACCTACAATTTAAAATATAGAAAAGTTATAAAGGAAAAAACATCTATCTAAGAATCAGTTAAACATTGATATGGATATGTCAGTCTTACTTCCACTGTGCTCTAAAGACAAATTGACACTAACACTCTGGAAAGACTGAAAGTCAAGTGCTTAATATTTTATATTTTAAGTATTTCGGAAAAAATATATTTACCTCAGAGAGCTGCCATGACAAGAACAAATTTTACAATTGTTCTTGAATTTGGTTGAGGACTATTAGGCAAAAACATATTATTATTTGAGATACTCAATAATTTTTATTTGACCTTTACTTTATTCGTTTAAGTTTTGAAATCATTGTTCATTTTTCTATTCATCAGACTTTTTTTTGGCATTTGTTGGATGGAGTTTGTTTTTAATAAGCCAGAAATCTTCTGAAAGCTCAAAGTGTCTCTGGATTAAATTGTTTTGGCATCTAGCAATTTTAGGCAAATTATAGATGCACAGCTGCATTTTCTTATCATGGCAATAAGGGGGAAAAAAGTAATTAATTTGTTGTAATTGCAGTTTCAGAGTAGAATCTGAAATTTAGGTCCTCAACAAAGAAAATACCTGTACCTGTAGTTTTAATTTTTTTTCTGCCAGACTTTCGTTGAATATCAGAGGCACTAAAAACTAGACTGCTAATCAAATGCAGATTATAATAGTGGTTTTATACATTGTCTTGTCGTAGTGAAAAGAATACTTTGGAAATAATCAGGTGATCTTAAAAAAATTACTCAAAGTCTATTGAAAATTCTCTGTCTGTACAAAAGCGTTCCTGATATTTTTGCTGAAAGACACAAATGGAGACTCTGATGTGTATTAAATTTTCTTGCGTGTATATTCTACTGTTTACATAAAGTTGTACACTACAACATCATGTATTTACAGGATAACCACATCTATAGGAGGTACCACAGGCTTAAGAAACTTATGGAATGGTTATAATTCATCTTTCTCTCACTTTTGAGCAGCGCTAAGGGTCTTTGACCTTATGAATGCCATCCCATGTGTCCTCATGTGAGTTTTCAAATGTCCTTCAGTCTCAAACGTATTCCCACACACCTTACATTTGGTATTCGGCGTCCCGTCATTGTTCTCATCTACGACATCCAATTGGTTTTCCCGTTGACTCTCTTCATCTTCCCGGTCTCTCCCATTATATCTACCGAGACTCTTGAGCTCCTTAAGCCGATGGACGATGAAGAGGTGTCGGGCCAGCGAGCGGGGGGAGGTGTAGCAGAGTCCACACTCCTGACACTGGTGGGATGAGCCATCAGACTTGTGCTGGGGAATGTGCTTGTGGAAAGCAGCAATATCCTCAGTGGTGAAGCCACAGACGGCACATTTGTGATTTTTGAGAATGTTCACTTTTAGTCTCTTCAGTGGTTGTGAGTCGGAACCCCTGGAGTTCAAGCCTGGAGACCCCTCATCTTCATCTGGATTTCTTTTGGGGCTTCGGTTCTGAAAAGAAAGCAGAAGATGAGCTCAGGAAAATAGCTTTGCCATGAAGTGCAAAACTCATTGGCATCAATCCAACAAAGAGTTCAGTACTTTAGGAAGTGCAACAAAACGGCAGATTAGCCAACACTAAGTCCAACATTTCAGCTCAAAAGTCTGTGATGACAGAAAACGAATGATTCATAACAGGCTACGATTGCAACAAATCAGAAAAATAATAGAAAAAATGGGAAAAACACAACAAAATATTTATAAAACTAAAATACTAACCAAATAAAAGTTTTTTTTTTAAATTTATAAATATCAAACATAAAAATAATAAAGCAAAAACACTTAATATAAAGAAGTAACAAAGCACAGAAAACCTTTGCGTAACTGTTGAAAACAAAATAGCAATAAATGCAAAGACAGAAGTTTTGGCACACATTAAGTTGTTAAATTCATGCAGCTGTACCGTTTGCTTGTCAGGTGGTGTCTCAACATTTTCAGTCCTTCCTGCTGGGTTCACGGATTTACCTCCGTGAATCATCTGAATGTGCTGGTCCAGCAGCACTCTTTTTGTGAAGGGCTGACTTAGAGCAGGGCAGTGTCTGAAAATTAATATCAATAATAAGACAAATGGATCATTTTTGTTGCTGGACTATGCACATTATGTGGTAAATATCATTTCTTAAATTAAACTGTTAATTGGATGAACAATGGAGGAAACCATCCAGTTGATTTAAATGTCCTTTCATATTTCAACTGTTTTACTTAAATGGATTAATAGAAAAATCTTTAATGTTGTGCTCAAACTCAAATTTTACTTTCATAGCTGAACTGAATGGTTGTGTGTGGAAAATTTAGCTCAGTACTATTAAGGACACATTTATGGATTTGTGTTAAGACAGAATTACAGCTATTGATTAATCACTCTAAGTAGGGTAGTGGTACTCACGGGCAGGTGTAGACCTTTCGTAGTCCTTTATGTTTTAAACGGTTGTGTCGGCAAAGACTGTGGGAGGAGCTGAAAGACTTATCACACTGTTGACATGGATGCTTCTTCAGTATCTGGAGTTTGAAAGTTATATTTGAAGTGTCACAAAGAAAGCAAAAGAATTGGTCTTTTTCATAACAACACTTCAGAACATTCACCTTGCCGTGTTCACGCCTCATGTGTGTGACAAACAGCTCCCTGGACCTGAGGGGAGCATTGCATTCTCCACATATGTATCCTGAGCTGACAGGGCTCTTCAGGTCTGCTGCACAGTTGCTATTGGTTGTCTTCAGTGGCGATGACGAAGGCTTCTTTTCTCCTTTGTCTTGACAAAAGACATTTTCTCCGTCTTTGTTGTTATTTTTAGGGATGTTGCTGTTGGTGCTATTGGAATTGGTGGGCTTCGCGCTAAGTGGAAGGTTGATCCCCAGGTTTGGTGGACCCTCTATGGTCTTCAGGGTTCCATGAATGGCCTGAGAAGATCCACAACAGCACCTTTTAACATGTTAATATTCATAATGTGCCAGGAACCACTTCATTAAATTAATATGACTGAAGTGATTGGCATTAGGTGTTACATGAGGAGGTTTAATTTAGCTTGGTTTGAAGTTATAAATAGAATAATTGTAAGGCTAAATCCTGATTTTTTTTAAAAAAAAGAGAAAAAAGAAAATCTTGTGATTACCTTAATGTGGTCCAGCATCAGCTGCTTCTGTGCATAGTGCATGGAACAGTCGGGACATTTAAAGACGGAAACTTTGAAATTGGAAATGTGCTGCTCAAAATGTGAGCTGAGCAAGGACTGGAGAGTGAACACTGTGTCACACATGGAGCATTTATATATCACCCTGGAAGACAGAAAATTTCAAAACTATTAGGAAACTTCAGACAAAGCAAAATGTGACAGACTCAAAACATCCTCTACAATCTGAGCTATAGTTGTATTTACAAAAGCCAATACTAAAACTGTGAGGATTTGTTCAAGAAATAAGTAAATTTGTGTTTGTTGATTAAATCTGGCAGTACCTTTTAAAATACCCTGTAATTGTGAGTAAAAATAAATTGATCTTTTGAAACAGTTGCATAATGTGAGAAGTTTGCTAAACACCATGTATACATTTGCCATGTGCTCTTGTGCACAGCTATTACTGTGTGGTTTGGTTCAGCCACAAAACATGACAGGACTAGATTGCAACAAACATTCTGGCCTGAAGAGAAGATCATCAGGGCTGACATTTAGGACTTGTAAAAGTCTAAGGTCAGGAAAAAGGAAGCTAGCATCTCTATAAACTCCACACTTAGACTTGCACCTTCAGGTTGGTGCTGCAGAGTGCTAATTGCAAAAACAAGTCGTTAAAAAGTCTCATCATTTTGATGAACAGTGTCCAGACATATACTATGCACTTTTGCACTTTGACCTTGTCTTAATATATATTTTTTAAAAACCCAGTATATTTACATATGTTCTTGAACAATTTATTTTCCACCCAATTTTACGTTATCTGTTTTTAAATTTCTGTCCACTGAGAGTAAAACGGGACCAACGTCAAATTCCTTGTTGGAATTTTACCAGTAATGTAGTTTCTGAAGCTGTGTGAGATTATGCTACTGCAATAAAAGCTTAATGTATCTGAAGTTTTTAGCATTTCCCGTCAGTACGTAAACAGCTGTGGTTAGGTGTTAAGTGGTTAAAGGTTTCCATGTGGAAAAAACACACACGATTTTAGCCGCCGTAATGAAAAGTAGCAAATCCTTCTGCTGAGAAGGAAGCCAAGGATGGTTATCTAGACAGAAAGGAATTGGACATGGGGTTTACATTACATTAGGGCTAACTTGTGTGAATGAAAAAGAGGTTGGGTATCTGCAAATGTGTAGGCTTAGTTTCCTATAGACAAAAGAAGTAAGAGACAAATGATAATACAGCAGACAAAATTAAATGAACCCTTAAAGTGTTGAAATCTAAAAAAATATATTTTTTATTATTATTATTCTAGACACATTGTAAACTAAAAGGAACCTACTTGGGCTCGCCTGCCTTGGCCCCTGGATGCTGTGTGTGTGCATGGGAGTGAGTTCCTGGTGCAGACTTGAAAGCCATGGGGCAGAGTGGACATTTGTAGAAGACCTCACAGTGCATGTTCTGGATGTGAGACTTGAGAGTTGTAGCATCAACAAAGATCATGCTACAGTGAACGCAGCTGGAAAACAGCACAGAAAAAAACACCAAAGCAAGTTGAACAAAGTATGAATAAAATAAGGTCAAGCCATACTTTTAGTTAGAACTTGTTTAAAGTTTTTTTTTTTTCTAATTTTTCCAGTACTCTTCCAAACAAAAGGTTAGGCAGCAGAACAATAATCCAAAGTATACAAGACATCCTCCTTTGATTTACTCTAAAAAGCTAAATTGGCCTCATCAAAGTCCAAACCTTAATCCGATTTTAAAATGTGACATGACCTTGAAGAGGTAATTTTGGTTTCAAAAATCCTACAGTGTGTCTGAATGAAAAAATGTGCAAAATGTGTGAGGAAAATTTGTATAAATTTGCATTCCACAATTATGAAAAAGTCCCATAGTTATTGCAAATCCTTGATGACAGTTGTTTGTTCCCCTATTAAATTAAATCATTTGAATGTTACTTCTGTTCTTAAATACAAAAATAGCAATACCAACACTAGTAACCTATCAAGCTCACACTAAATTGTCTTTAGATGTATGTGTGAGGGTACATTGTTGTAATTTGTGTAAGTGTGTTGGTCCTATGATGGACTGGCAGCCTCTTAATGGAGTACTCTACCTCTCACCAAATGACTTCTTTGATATGCTCAGGCCCTTCTTCGATGGAGGCGGTATGTTAATGAGGGAGTGAGTGTTTCTCTGCATTTGGCCTCTAGGGACAAAAAAGTCAAGAATTGATTGAAAATAGGTTTTTAACTGGTCTATTATTGCTTGAAAACAAAAAAAAAGTATTTTTAATAGCCTGTGTCTTGGATGACTTGATTGTGACTGTCATCTTTTGTCCATATCGTTTTGTCCTGAATGATGTGTCATGAAGCGATATTAGTTGTCAAGCTGAAGCCAAATTGCCAAGAAACCAAGCTAAATAACTGCAATTAAAATGACAATTAAAATGGTCTTTGGACATTGAAGTAAGAAAAAGACCACTTAGAGTGAAACATTGGCTCTCTTCAACAATGAAATGTACGCAACCACTGGAAATGATATCTCAGCAAAAGAAAAACCAGAATTCTGGATAATTTTGGTTTTAATTAAGATATACTGACCGATAGCCGACTCTGTGAGTGTAGTGCAGGCAGTTCTTGGTGACGTGGGACTGAAAGTGAACAGAGCGACAACTGGCACCACACTCTGGACAAATATAAGGGGACTTGTGCTGATGGATTCGTTGGTGTGACAGAAAGCTGCATTGATTTGGAAGAAGCATCTGGCAAACTGTGCATGTTTTCTAAGAACGAAGGAAATAAATGTTGGTCTATTTTTATGAACAAGCTGGAACAATTATGCAAAAATGCAGGAATACTACAGAAAGACAGAGTGATCAATATTAACACTACAGGTCAAAAAAGAAGACTTCCATCCATCCATCCATCCATCCATCCATCCATCCATCCATCCATCCATCCATCCATCCATCCATCCATCCATCCATCCAGGAAAATGACTTTGCACACACTCACTCTGAAACCAATTTAGAAATATCAGTTGAATTAACACACATATTTTTAAATTATGGAAGGAAGTTGGAGTACCCTGCTAGAACCTAGACATGCACAGGGAGAATAGGTAAACTCCATGCAGGGCTTACCTATTCTCCCTGGGATTCAGACAAAGGACTTTCTTGGGACAAGGCATATCCCTTGTCAAGCCTTAGCCTTTTTTTAATAACATGGTACCTACCTGACTGTTGGATTCTGGTGCTTTTTGATAGTGCATGGCCAGTGAACTGTCATCCTGGAATATTTCATTGCACTCCAAACATTTCAAGTTATGCCGACCAAGCTTTGATGCATCATCCTCCAAAGGCATGGCTGCCATAAGGGGAGCGCTGCAAGGAGCTGATATCACTGTAGTCTGGTTACCACCAGCAATCTTAGCTTGTGTTTGACTTGCAGGTGCCTGTGCTTGAGATGTGGGGGTGTTGATAGTGATACAAGGGGCCACTGGCAAATTTGATGAATTAATCATCTGATCTGCAGGAATGGGTTTGAGGATTAGATGTGAGCACTGCATTACCACCCCTTTGTCCTTGTGACCTCTTGCATGAGATAAAAGGCTACATTTGTTGTAGAAAACCAAACTTTTGGCACAATGGTTGCAGGTTACCTCGATTCGCACACTCCGGCGTTCATAGTGGTGTGTCAGGCTCTTTTCAAGAGCAAACGAGTCTCCACACTCCAGGCACTTGTAGCCCCGGGAGGGTAGTGAAATACAGGCTGAGGTTGGTGGAGAGAGGTTTGGGACATACACAGGAAGAGGGTTCAGGCTACTTAGGACTTTATTGAAAGCATCTACTACAGAGCCTTGAGAGCTTGTGAACACCTGAACCCGAGAGACTTTTTTGGAAGCTTGGCCAGTGACACCAGTCTGCTTACTTTGTTGTGATCGTTGCTTTTGGGAAGGTTTCGAGGAGCATAAGACCTGCTGAAGATCACAGGCAACAGATGACACTGTCTGAGGAAGAAGACTGAGGTTACTAAGATGCACTGTCTTTGGCACAAGTTTAGCATTGGCCAAACTGGAGGCAGGTACCATGACCGTTTGTTGCTGGATAGCATTTGCGGCTTTCAGGATAGCACTGCTGGCACTTTGCACAGATGCGGCAGGGATAACTGTTGCTTTGACTGTAGTGTTGTTAGCCAGCTTAAGGTTAATAACTTGTGAACCAGCTGTTTTGACTGCGGATACTGGCAGGAAAGCTGTTGCCACAGGCTTAATAGTCATTTGTTTCGTGATTTCAATTGATGGGCACCCGCTGGTTGCTACCACGGTTGATGGCAAAGAGGTCCTTGTGGGTGATGTAAAAATTGAGCTGGTAGTTGTCATAAAACATGGACTATTGTCTTCATTCTTCAAGCTTTCAGTTTCAAATTCCGGAAGGACTCTACTGACAGTACGCTTGATCTGTCCAGAAGAGGTCTTAATTGTTTTAATTCTAACCTTTGGAATGACTGGAGTGGTGTCTGTGTTAGAAGCAGGGGAACCTTTGCTGCTGCCCTCACTGATGACACCAGAGGGGCTTTCTGGTTCCCTGGTAAGAAGGTTCGTTGTCAAGTCAATGTCTGACTCTTGCTCCTGTATGCTGTCTATTGATCTGAGATTTTCCTTAGATGGTTTAGGCTCTTTCTGTGCTGGTATAGAGTCCAACACATCAAATTCAGATGTTTTCCCGCTTAGTGATGCAATAGCTGCTATACAAGAATACAGTTTTGTGGGGGACTGGTCTTTGACATGTGGGATACTTAGCACATCAACTAGGTCAGGTGACTTTCTAGCATCCATGGAGGCTTGATTTTGAGGTTTGAAAAAATTGTCTTTCAGGGTTTTTTCTGGTAAAGGTAATCGAGATGAACTGTAAGAACATCTCCTTTGACTCTGATTCTTGTTTTGACCTGATTTGTTGTCAATCTTTGAAGTCTGGTCCTCTGTTTTAGCAATGGAAGTAAAGAAGACTTGACTTTTCTGTATGCCAGTTGTGTCAACTACTTCAATTTTGTCCTCATCATCAAACTCTTCAGCACTAGATATTGGACTGAACTGAGTGAAAGTAGGAGATTGAGGATTGAATTTATATCCATCATCTCTGGGAACTTTCAATCCTTCCTTAGTGTGTTGAGCAGCTGGTGGTGCTGTAGATAAGCAGCCATTAGACAGTCCATTGTCAACGGCACTTGCTAGGGAATGAGAGTTAAAGTACTTGTCTTTTTCAAATTTGGTTCCAACATATTCACTTGTGTCTGTACTGTGAATGTTTTTTACAATTACACTAACACCAGCATCATGTTCGCTGCAGGAGTTGTGAGACTCATCTTCACAGTCAGTCCCCCGATTACTCTGTTGCTTGAGTTGTCCATCTTGCTCATCTTGGTGACCAGATTCAATGGCAGCTTTAGGATCCACCATGTCAGGGATGTTAAAGGCCGCCAATAGGTCATCAAAGTCAGGCGTCTTCATATCTCCCATCTTCCTTCCCTTGTTTTGATATTAGGTCACCTGAAATACACAAATGAATTGAGAACAGTTTAATTAAGCTTGAATTGCCAAGACAGATGCTTTGATCACAACATTTTTAGAATATGTTTTTGAACTAAAAATGTTCCCTCAGTATTTGATATAGATTGTATGTTAATTTAAATATGATCAAAATAATTGTGTATAATTATTATTATTATTATTATTATTATTATTATTATTATTATTTTTACATCTAATACAACATATTCCTGGCATTAACTCAAAGCATTTTTTTCGGTAATTGGAGATCAAACATACTGGACAATCTGGTAGCACTACTAAATGCTGCGCTAATGCTGGTGATCTAGTCTTGTTGATCACTGACAAGGAGTGAGAACACGCACACACGGACACTTGCAACAGTTTTAGGTTTGCATAGATTCATATGGAGCTCTTGAACATTTAGAAATACACAGAATAAGCAAATCTGGGGCAACACCTGGTTAGAGTAGTACATGTAAAATCCCCACAAAGTAAACCTTTTGATAGACAAACAACTGCTCTCATAAACTCAGACAATATGGATGCATTAAATTAGTGTTTAGAGTTTCCCAAAACTTCACCAAGCTATTATTCAAAAACCAGTTTATATGCATGCTTTTTATCCTGTTAACCACCAAATGGTGTTCAAATTTCAACGATCTGGCTCAAACTCTTACTGTCAGAGGTAAGATAAAGACTAATAAATATTTTCAGAAATAATGCGAGAAACACCAAAGCTCAGGGCAACTGCAAGCTGGAAGATGCTGTCTTACTGTGCATAAACTAATAAAAATAAAGAACACTGACCAAATATTAAGCCAGAGTAATGCCAAACACTTGTGTAAGGTTAAAGATACTTCCTGACGTAAGGTCAAGAAATATTTAGACTAAAATTGGAATGTGTATAGATACAGTATATTTGATACAGGATGTATAATTTTGACCAGTTGTTAATCAGAGAAAGTACTAACTTTCGCATCAAGTTCTTGTTTTATAAATTCATTATAATCGCATGTTGTATAGTCATTCCACTTCATGTGCGATAAATCATTGAAAGATCCAAATTAGTATGGCATTCATGGATGTGAATACTCTTTGTAAATAAGTGAACAAAACTGTTTGGAAAGCAGATGATGGAATTTTAGATGCTGAATTTCTTGCGTTCTGAATGTCAGATTTATTTATTTATTTATTTACATGATCCATGCTAATTTGTCTTCAGTCACACAGTCCTGTTATTCAACCCTTTGGCACTGTAGTGTCGTGGAAAGTTATGTTTACTTGTATTATGATTGTGTGGTTCATGTTTAAATTCTGCAAGCAAAAAAACAAGTTATTAAATCTTAATCATTTCTTGATTTTGATCAGTGCAAAAAAGGCAATTAAACATGGGTGCTTGAGTCACATACATGGAGCTGATCTTCTATGTAATACAAAACCAGAGCAGTACTTTGAACCAAATATATCTGCACTCATGGACCCGTGACAGAAAAACAATCTTATTTTGCATGAATCCATATTTTATAACTTCAATTCGTAGAGAAGGAATCATGGAGATAATATGACAGAAACAGTGAAGAGAATGAAAATGGTAATGAAGGGAGAGGGAAGGCAGTAAATCCTGTGAGAAGAAAAAAAAATGGCTGCTGAGCTGTGTGAAGCTGCAGCAGGGAGAGGGAGAGAGGCCCGGTTGAAAAACAGCGAGTTTCAGCCATGACAGCCACAGCAGCCTGACGTAGGAAGCTTTGATGAAGAAAAATGACAAAAACACAACACAGAATGGCTTTCTATACCAGCAGTTTAATGCACATGCACTTTTTTTTTTCTCCAGTAAGAATCAACATTTTATAAAAGACAGCTGCTGTTTCAGTAAAGTATGTAAAAATAATGGTGGAGACATGCAAGTTAATCAGCAAGTCCTCACCCTCTTGTCTTCGCTCTGTCCAGCCACTTAGCCAAACCTTCTTTCCTTGCTGCCTTCCATCCTGCAACAAACAGAGTCACAACACAGCTAACCCACAGGAGGCATCCACCCCACCCTGTCTGGGAAAAAAAAAATATCTTCCCAAACAGGCAAAGGCCCAGAATACAAGGTCAGGTTACATCCAGGCATCTGGTGAGTGCTGGTGGTCCTGATATGGATCGTCTTCGGTCATTCTCTGCACCACAAGCAGCACTAAGACATATAAACAGACACATAGATCATGCTCCTGTGTTGAGTGTGTGTGTATGTGAGTGTGTGAGGCAGGGCTCCCAGCAGCAGATTCACAGACTCATAGCCAGCCCCGTCCCCCTGCCCTTGTCCCTTCCCAAATCTCCTTTCTCCCCTCGTGAACCGTGCGGCTCTGCACTCCAACACTCAGCAGCCAAAGAGCAGGCAGGGGAGCCCTGTTAGCCACCAGTGGCTGAGCTGTGAGGGGCTGCCATGGAGGAGTCAGGGCTATCTCTATCCCCGTGTAGCATAGAGACGGCATTGTTCCCATCAGCCCTCAGTCTGGCTCAAACCGGTTTCAGCTGGTTCTGGTCACTCGACATAAAGCCTTGGGTTGCTGCAGCGCGGCCTCAAAAATGCACAGGAAGAGGCTGTGCCCACCTCCCATGAAGCACTGCGACGTTTTCTTTCTTTACAGACACGTTTTGTCATAAAGATCATTTTAAGCTAGAAACATAACAAGGGAGGTGACTCATTTTCAGAGCCATAAACATACAGAGAAGAAGTCAGAGGAAAAAAAATTATAAGCAGTCAATTTGCACCCTCAATTTTTTAGCTGTGTATTTTCCAATTTGTCCCTTCCTTCTTTCATTTTGTACCTGTAAAGGCCATACATACGTATGTTTATAAAGCACTGGGTGAAAAATTGAGCAATTCAGCTGTTCAGATACATGGTTATGAAATTGTAATGTGTATAAGAAATCATGACCTCTAATCAAACCAAAATAAGTGCTAGTGACCTTCAGATGAGGAATTTAAACCTACATGTTGTTACATGGATAGATTTTAGAAAATCAATTAAACTGGTTAATTTTCTAATCAACCAGTTTGATTAGAAAATCAAACTGGTTGATTCCCCAGCCCGATAAAAATTAATGCATGGTTGATCAGAAATGTCCAGTGACTCCATTTACTACCCAAAATATTTAGGTACACGAGCAAGGTACAAAATGAAAAAAGGAAAGGGCCACATGGCAACTTGTTGGTATGAAATAGGGATGAATTAGCACAGAGGTAAGTTGACCAGGAGCTAAGTCAGTTGACTTATGAGAAATTATGATGCCTAATCGAGCCAAAACATTAGGCTCCAGTGGGTCTATGACCAACCTACTGCTGGGAACTGAGTCATGTACAGTAACTAAAGTGGGCTACAGGTAGATTGTGGAACATTAATTTAAATCATTTGTCAGTGTGGGTAGACAATATCACAGTGTTGGGTAGTCGATGGATTGTTAGTTCGAAACATCCAGCTAAGTTTCACACCCAAAATTTTCTAAAACAAAACAACCAAAACTACAAATGTATGAAATGGCAAAGGGCTAAAAGATCAGTCCAGGCCAGAATTAATTCAGATCATTTGATTTAACAGGATTCAATGCGAAAATGTATTTTAATATCATGAAACAACTCCTTTGTTTGACTTATCATGATGGTAGCTAAAGCTCAATCTGGTCTGTTTTCTACAGTAAGCGCTCTGCGCTTTAACATCAGCTACAAAAGGACTCAAATGCTTTAAATATCTGCCAGCAGCACTAGATTGATCAATGTGGTGTGAAGACAAGCAACGTAACACACAGGCAACAATCAAAAAGACACACTTTCATGCCTCTCCCTTACCAGATTCCCTCCTTCTGCCCCCAAACCAACCTACACCCCCACAAAGACACAGATGAACGTGAACATGCACTCCCATGCATATATAGGTAAACGAAGCATACCCTTGTCAGATTTATTTTCCACTCTGAGAAATATCAGGGAGAAAAAAAATCTTCCTGTAGAGGCCTCAGCACTTGCTTTTAACAGCCCACTGTTCCAGCCTCTTTCCTCCTTCCTCCTTCCCCACCTCCACCGCCCCTTCTTCCTTCTGTTCTTCACTGGAGTAGTTATCAGTCTCAGCGGAGGCCTCGTTTTGTCACAATCGCCATCAAAATCAGCACCAATGCCACCTCCGCAGCTGAGGTGTGAAGTAGTGGATGGCTAAAGGGGGCAGTGTTCAGCAGTCAAATGAGGCCTTTTGTCTCTGCATGTGCGGCAGGGTGAGGGGACTCTCCACTCTGGCTCGGGAGCAGGAGCAGCAGCTGGTGCAGAGACACACGAGAAAGGGAGGGAGACAGAGACATGGGGGAAGGTGGAGGACACAGAAGAAGAATGGAAATAAGGCAGAATTGAGTTTTAAAAACAGACTTGAGTCCGTGTGCACTGTTTTAGGCCTTTGCCCTGAAACAATCCTACAGAAAGATTAGGTTTATAAATGGATTAGCTGCAATGTTTTCTCTGCGACACATGAAATTAAAGAGCAAGTAAACTAGCATCATGCATAAGTGTTGAGGCCACATTATATATTGTACTATGCATTAAACAAATAGCATGAACCTGTCATAAAATACATTTTTGTTGTTCCAACCCAAATGAAAACAATAATTAAGAAATGCCTCCAAATAACAGTATGGGATTCAGAAATAGGTAGACATAAGGAGATATTTTGTAACCTACCTGGAAAACAGAGGTTGCCAGTTGGGTAATACTGGCTCTCTTTGGCCTCCTATGAGTCCTTGATTCATCTTGCAGATCTGCCAACGACAGCCAACCATGCTGCAGAATCAACTAATTCCATCTTTATGTGAAAAATCTTAAGAGGATGTATTCATCTTAGCACACTAATGCATTTCAAACACTGGAAATGGCAGCAGAAGATGAGCATGTGTGTGTGTATATTATAAAAGGCCCTCGCAGTGCCTACTGTCTCCCTGCACTGTGACAGATTCAGTGCAACGGAGGAGGCTGAGGTTGCTCCCCACCCCTTACAGAGTCACATGACGTCACACTGCCTCCACTCAAACAGGATATAAGAAGGGCTGCTGGAAGCTGCCCCATCTCTGTTTCTGTTTTCAGCCATTTTTGCCCAAGATGATGTCACGCTACTCCTAAAGCTCAGAACCTTACCTGTTGTGTTTTCTGTTCCAATTTAGCATTCGACAGCCTTTCTTTAATGTTTAATCGTATAGTTCAATGGAATAAACCCATTTTGGCTTTCACTTGACCCATGACTCACCTGCAACCAGCTGTTCGCACATCACCTAATTTGTGACACAACGTAAGTCAAGTGCTTTCTACAGATTGTAATAATAAGTCGCATTCATGACAAATAGGACAGCGATCCAAAAACCAACCCCGACTGTTCCTCACTCACTTTATTACATGATCTCTCAGATTCATACTCAGATCCCTCAGGTTAACTCTTTCAGTGCCATCATCTGACTGGTGAAACAATAACTTGGAAGTCTTTCCTACAGCTGAATAGAATTAAAAACTATTAGAAAAATGGTGCATGTTCATGTTTGAGAAAAAATCTGATGCATTAAATATCATAAATCTTAAACTATGAGGACGGCACAGTTCAAACAAATCTCTAAAAATCCCCAAAATATTGTTATTTATGATGTTGGTTGAAGTTTGTGGACTTCTTACCATACTTTTTTCTTACAGACGTTCAATAAATCAGCAATTTAAAAAACAGCCCATTATTGCCTTTAAATCGTCTGACTGGAGAGTGACAGAAAAGTGATGAAGACCAAAGACCTCATAATGGCAAAACTATCCGTTTAAACTGATGCTTTGCTTGCTGAGAGGAAGCCCTTAAATGATTCTTTTAGCTTTCAATAAAGCTGTCATTATCAATGTCATGTGACTTTGAAATAATGTAATGACTAGCATATGGAAAAGACATTAGCATAATCACCAAATGATTGAAAGCAATTTAACCAAACTTGATTTTTTTGCCTGAAATGCCTCAAAGTAGCACTAAAAAATTGTTAAAACCCAATAATGTGGCCTTGTAATACTAATTTCTGTGCAGATAATAGCAACATACAAAGCTTGAAAAGACAATCTTAAACACAAGTAAATCAAGTAGTTTTTTTAATGTAAGATTTTAATAATTTGATGAACACAATGTGCAATATATTTAATTGTCCATTTTTTTATATGCAGATCGCACTACATGGCTTATCACAAATGCACCCTACAGTGCCATCTGCTGTTTTCATGCTGAAACGTACAATGAAACCGGAACAACGAGTTTAAACTTATAATCATGTTGAAATTGTGTCCAGAACAGGAATTTGTCAGACCCCTGTTGAGTAATAGTTTTTTTTTTTTTTAAGTTCATGTTGATCAGAGTAAATGTATAATTGCTGCTTTGTGAAAGTAAAATGACGTAGCCTTTCAAGGTGATTTGATTTGCTGGATTGAGGTATCTGGAATTAATAAAGTGGTTCTTAGTGTAGGTGATCAAGGACAGGCAATCAGGCAGGAGCTGTTCATGAGCTTATGAGTTGATTAACAACCTTCTCAGTCTCTAGAGCTATGACTGTAAAACTGCATGCATTTCTATTCTTGACTCATTTGCTTTTTGGTTAAATTCACAAAAAATGGTGAAAGAAGTGGCAAAAATGTGAAAAGGGAAATTTGTTAAGCAGTGATTTCAAAAGAACTTCGCCTCACATTTCATCAGTTGCAGACAGTATTCCTGGTGTTTTATTGTGTTTACTTGTTTGGTCTCTGGTAAAACAAATGAACAAATATTTCAGATGTGCCATGCATCCTACCTGTTGCTGCCCTTTGAATGGAGGTGACTCATCCTGTTTTGTTAAGGTCAACTCTGGACAAGCAGGCAAATCGAACCATACATACTCTTTTAGACCCCTGCAGGGATGTGTATAAGGTTGTGACCCAACAACAGCCAGAGGGAACCCTCAACCTTTCAACAAAAAAATTTTTTTATTTACCTATGCAGACTCCTGGTCTGTCCTCACGCATTCTCTTTTTTATGCCCGTCTGTAAGTCTATACTGTCATAAGCAGGATCAGTCAAGTATGAGAATTTGATATAGGCTTCATGTGTGGGTGCCTCACTAAGTTTGAAGGCAGCTACAATCGCATTGCTGAGCTTTCTAGAGACGCAAATAATCATAAAAGATGTGACTCACATCTTTTGGAATGTGCTGCATTGTTGTATTCCTGTAACAGAGTTGGTGTTATGAACAGCATGGGTCATCGTTGTTCCTCCCTGTGCGCTTGGCGGAAAAATGGTAAATGGTGAGGTTTGGAAACCTGCTGCAATTCACTCACCAAAATAAATACTAGAAGTGAGTGGGGAAAAAATACAAAGCAGGAAGTGAGTCCTACCAGTTGGTCACAATGTTAAAGGAAGCTAAATGTGAAGCAATGAAAGGTAGCTTAAAGGCTTTTAGATCTTGTTGTGTCACTACATTGAGACTTTGTACACACAGATTTACTTCACTTGTCTCCTATCCATACACACAAGTGACTTGTTTTCAGACATCAATGGGATGTTTGACATTTGAATTATTATGAAATGGTTTTCAAAATAAAATCTTGGATTTACTTTGTGGGAAGTTATTTTACAAAACCTCAAACATCCATAAGGGGGCTCAGTCAAAGCTACCAAATAAAAAAAAGTTTCTGGCTTTTGTGATCTCGGGACAATCTAAAATATTTCTTTCCCTTTTCTGTTGTGTGAAACTTATGAATGTGTATGATTTTTTTTTTTTAGCAACAAAAATACTTTTTTATATGTTCTCTGAAGATTAAACAGCAAAAGCAAAATCTCACAATTGCAGATAAAACAGTAACATGTGGAGAAAAAACTAACTGTGTTGTTATATGTTTTTTTTTTATTTTTATTTTTTATGTTATGTCCTGAATTCATTTTCTATATCTGCTTAATTCTGTGTATGGTCTAGCTTAAATTTCCAGACTTGGCCACTTAGGATACTCTTCCTACAATCCTGTAGATGAATTAGATGTACTGGAATAATTTCTTACTGCCTTTAGTTAAAGATTTGAGATTAAGAGGTTAACTTTCAGGCCTTCAAACACAAGTCTTTTTAAAAAACATAACTTAATAAAATATGTCGTTGAGGTTTTACACCTAAGGTCAATATTAAGAGACATTGTCTCCCTAAAATACACCACTTTACAATGTATTGCATACTTTTGGAAAGCAGTTTATAATTTTTTTTTAATAAAGAAAATATATTACTCAGAAACAGAAATAGTTGGACACCTGCCTACCAAAGCAGGACATCATGAGCGGAAGACTGCTCCTCAACTCAATATGGAAGGAAAATTGTTTGCTGCTATAACACTGCTATGGTTCAAACCTAGACAGAGTGGAAGCAATGATGAGAATGATAAACTCTCCTTAGTTTTTTTTATTGAATCATAAGACTTAATGGAGCCAGTTACAGCTCCGAGCACAAAACAGCCACAGCCCTGCTATTTCCTGTTGATGCACCTTCATTCTAACTTTCATTCCTTCCTTCTTAATGTTCTTTCTGAGGATGACAACATGAAGTGTTCAGACCTTTAGGTGAGTTTGCAGGCTGACAATGGATTTGTACCACACATCTGAGCTAAAACCAGAGCTGACTCTCAAGGAACAGAACTGCAGCTCTCAAAATCTCAATTGCTCTGAACATATTGAAATGTAGCTTTTCATAACTGGAGGAGATGGTTGTTTACATAATCAAAAATACCTGAAAAGGCAATAAAAATCCATCCCTGCTTATCTTGCACCAGCGGTCAGTGGGTGAGAAGGTACACTTCTGCACATTTAGGACAATTTAGATCAACCTAGAGTCAAATCCTGAATTCGACCATTGCGCAGCCCCAGCAATAAAAATGTTTTCAGCATTCATTTTGTTTAAATTTTTTGTTAATAGTGTGAGGAAAAAACAACCCCATATACCTACAATTTTCCCATCAATATGCCATAAAGACTCTCCATCACAGTTACTGACTGAGCTTCATTTTCTTTCCTGCTACTTTGTGGTCGAGTTTCCAGAAGTAAAAACCATGGCAAATAGTTGTTTTCATCATAACTTTCTATAAACAGGCTAATATTAATATATAACTCCTGAACAGAAATTTCCCCTCTAGATAGTTAACAAGTACATTACAGACTATTAATAGACACCAGAGTCCAGAGGTTCGGTCCTCGTGTTCCGATGACGTTCACACCTGATATATGAATTTAAACGTGTATATAAACATCTGCGATCTGTAATTGGCAACTATAAATGATCACCCAACTGCATCACTTTTCCTCCGTGGCACTGATGCTAAAGACCCGCTGACGCACAGCTGTTTCAGGAGGGGCATTTAACTTTCTTTCATCAGTGGTTATTCCGATCAAAGGCACCGAAAGAGGAACTTCTGCAAGTCGGTGTGGCTGGACGTCTTGCTTTACCCCCTTTACATCGGTGCAACTAGCAGGAGAGGGGGAAAAAAGCGATTATGGTGTAGATTATTTAAAGTTAGACCGAGTTAAGTCAATGCAACGTAAGGATTAGAATACATCGCGTGGCTTAGAGCTGACCCTTTCTCCTATCATGTGTGCGGAGCGCCTTTGTTACTCGTGGTCTTGCAGAGCGCTCTGGCCGATTTTTCTTATCCTGGCTGCAGCGCCTTGTCTCCTGCGCTGCTCTGAGAGACCCGCGTTAGTTGTTGGGAAAATGTATCCAAGGGGCAATCACTGGGCTGTAGGTAAGAAAACCTTCATTTTTAATCAGAAATATTTATTTATTTAATAATAATAATAATAATAATAATAATAAAGTTTATTCTTTGATCATATTTAATTTACTATAACTTTCAAAATGTGTTTTTTTTTCTGTCATTGATCTTCTAAATTAAAGTGAATCACTCACATGAAGAAAAACCCCTGTTATATATCTGTCTGTGTTATGGACTCGGCTAGGGAAATAAAAGCAGCTTATAAAACGATCTCATTAATAACATCTTCTGATGTTGCTTTAAATTATTTTGCAAATTTCAAGTCATTGCAATTGGATAAAGAATAACTAAATGAAACATCTTTTTAAAATAATAATAATAACAATAATAATAATAATAATAATAATAATAATAATAATAATAATAATAATAATAACAATAATAATAATAATAATAATAATAATAATAATAATAATAATAATAATAATAATAATAATGATGATGATGATGTAAAATACAGACTATTATTAGGATTTTGTCCAAAACACAATGTTTATTTTTTAACTAAAAGAATTAGGATAAATATTATATGTATACTTTTGCATAGACCAAGTTCATCTCTATTTCCATATGATGGAAAATCAGATTTTTTTTACTCCAAGAAGTACATTTTCTCTTTCCACAGTGTTGTGATAAAAACAGCTCAATATGTGCCTATAAACGTCATGCAGAACAAAACTCCCTCTCCTTTCCATTATGTGTCACATTTTTGCAGGAATCGGGGGCTCATCAACACATTTCATCTCTTGTTAGACGTGAAAACCTTATTTACCAACAGGAGACTTGATTTGATGGAGCTTCACCATAATTTTTTGGTAATATTCTCCAAAATGATTGCATGAAATTCTATTAAATATTGCATTTCACGAAAGCCACTGTGGAGCAACATAATAAAGATCAGTGTCACTTTTAAAGGGTGTGAAAGCTGTTTTATATGAAATTAAAAAAAAGAAGAAGGGCCAGACTTAAAGGGTTTCAGCTGCAGGACCAAAAGGGAGTGAAAACTACCCAGGCTCACACAGGGCCGGATTTAGGAGCATGGGGGACCCTGGGATGGAGCCAGTTTTGGTGCCCTATTCACTAATTAGTTTGTTGCACATTAACTTTGAAGTTTTATGCCTTATTCACATATAAATAGTTTTTCTGAGACAATCTTTTTAACTGCTCTTTCAAAACAAACAAAAATCCTCATAAAAAAAAAAAGCAGCAGTGTCAGTTCTGGAAACACACTCACACAAGAAAGGCCTAAATGTTTGTGGTACCCTGCATGCTAGGGCTGAATGCACAAAGAAAGCAGATGTGGAGTGCGGCCTGCAAGATATATGCACTGATATATTCTAACTATTTTTATTTTATTTTATTTATTTTATTTTTTTGCATAAATAAAATCTACATAAAAAGATCAAATTTGTCTTGACGCCCCCATAACTATGGGCCCTGGGTTACTGCCCCTGTAAGCCAGCTTTAGGTCCAGCCAGGGAATACAGGCCTTCTTGCTGTACTAATAATTAACTTGATTAGATAAATACTCATAAAGTGACATTATAGCTCAGATAATAGATTTACACATGCTCAGGAGGGTTTGCAGGTGTGGATGCTTCATTTCAAGACATGTAAGATCATCATGACCCCCTCTCCCCACCACCATCACCACCACACACACTCTCTCACACCCCCCCAGTGAAGTTGTGTTGGCTTTAATTGGAGGCCCCTTGATAGCAGCGCTGTAAGCTGAAGCCTGAACCTTCCTGGACGGGCTGGAGCTGCAGCTGTTCTCAGAGCAGAAACCTTCATTTGCTCTCTGTCAGGGTCTCAGCAGCAGCCGCAAAGCGGTGAGAATGGACAAAACGGATCGCATTTCACCTGGACAAAGACACCCCGAGAGGAGGGGGAAAAAAGGAGCAAACCCTCTCTGTGTGAAATTCATTCACGCTGCTGATTTGATTTTGATTTTTTTTTTCCTCCTTTAGAAAATAGGAACTTGCGCATTTATGCATTTTTTTTTGTTGTTCATCCAAACGCATTATTTTTTTAAAGTCTAACATGTATAAGATAAAGTACATTTTCTGTCTCGTTAGTTTTGACCCATTGCCTCCAGCGGTGACATTTCATTTGACTGAAGAGGGTTTATCAGTGTGTCAGTGAAAACACCAAGGGGATGAAGAAATCAGCTCTTTGTTGCTGTCGTTTTGTTTTATTTCTTCCCCATCTCTATTCGCAGCCATGAACTTATACGAGCCCTTTGTAATTTATTTAATTGTAAAAATAAATAAATAAATATTTAGACTTAGACTTTCATCATTATTATATAGACTCTAGGCTTAAATCACGCAAAATAAAAAAAAACATATACCATATTAAAACGTGAAAGAGTTTTATTTTGAAGGATTAAATGAAAAGCGTGATTTATTGATTAAATTAT
>CAEFZY010035094.1:0-11730 GCA_903066815.1 Brachyrhaphis roseni
GGCCCCTCCTACGGGTGGTGAGCCCATTGGAAGGGGGACCCATGTCTTCTCTTCGGGCTGAGCCCGGCCGGGCTCCACGGGCCAAAGCCCGGCCACCAGGCGCTCGCCAACGTGCCCCACCTCCAGGCCTGGCACCAGAGTGGGGCCCCGGTGACCCACGTCCGGGTGAGGGAACACTGGATCCAAAGTTGCTGTACATCGTCGGGGTCTTCGGGCTGCACTTCGTCTGGTTCCTCACCTAGGACCTGTCTGCCTTGGGTGGCCCTACCAGGGGCATAAAGCCCCAGACAGCATAGCTCCTAGGATCATTGGGACACTCAAACCCCTCCACCACGATAAGGTGGCAGCCCAGGGAGAGGTTTTTACTCTTAATTTCTACATAGGGAAATTAACTAAATTTCTGCAAGGACAACAAAATTAGTGCTTTTGTCAGACATTACTCCTGAATGGAAAAAAAACGTTTTGCTTTGTTTTTCATTGTGGGAATTGCAACAGCTGAATAATGGGAGTGCTATGGTTGTATGTTGTTAATGAAGTCTTGCCTGTGCTAAAGCATTTTTTAACAACAAACTCAAGTGTTAGTTAAATTATAACTGAAAACTCCAGTTAAATCAATAGGCTAGCCTAGAAAGGGAGCAGAACAGCTAGAGATGAAAGTAAAATAAACAAAAAGCAAGTGCCATGCATGCACAGAAATGCATGACCATGTGTTTGAAGCGTGCCAAATAGACCTCAAAAGGTGAAAGTCCAAGAAGGGTTATTGAGAAACACATTGTTCTAACAGCAGGAAACGCACCAGGAAGCTATACAGTAGTGTGCAACGTGTCCACTGAAGGTGTGAAACACTCAAGGAAAATACTTTACGGTGGGGGCATTTCTTTCTTGTTTTTATGCTTTTGTTTCTTTTCAGGTTTTCATTCAGATTTGTATTCATATCCAATAAGTTGGAATACATGTTCCAGTGAGTGTCGGTTTTAATATTATTTTTATTGCACTAGTATTTCTGTATGTAAAAAAGAAATGTGATAATTAACAGAAAGACTTGAAAACAGTCTTGTGTGTGAATCATTTGTATGATGTGTTTCTCATAGAGAATTGAGAGAAAATAAATTAACCTTCTCACGGCATTCTAATTTAGTGAATGAATCTGTATTTTGTATATGAAAATAGATAAAATCAGCCCTTTGGAATAAAGCTAAATTAAGCTTAACCACTGCCTAACTTACCTTGACACTGGATAAGGAAAAAAATTTAATTTTGGCAGCCTCATAGTTTGCTCATTACATAAAAAGATAACAGGGGACTGCTATAAATGCAACACCCTGGGCTTAAATGGCTTTTTACTGCTCATGCAAAAAAGACACAACTCAGAATAAAACACACCAATGAACCAACTTTTCACCTGATCTTTTTTTTTTTTTTTTTTTGCCCTGCACAAACCATTGAATTTGATCAAAGTAATAAGGAAACCATAATCCTCCCCCACCCCTCACCCATTTATTCCAGTCTTAAGTCACACATTTGACATTCTTCCCTCTCATCCAGCATCCTGGTGCCATGTCACCCCCTTGTAATAAAAGAAAAGAAAAAAAAAAAGAAATCTATTTGATTATTTGATGTGGCAGCACAGCTCAGCCTTCGGTACTCTTTGCGAGAGCACTTGAAAGGCATTCATCGGAGCACCATTTTATTTCTAAATGATCTGTATAATTTAATTAGGTATATGTGATGTGAACATTTGACAGGGTTCATGCACATTTATCACCCCCAAATCCCATTCTCCTCCAGACTCAAATTAGCAGAGGATAAATAAAAAAGTGAAATCAGTTTTCTGCAGATATTTCTATTGAGGTGAGGGTATAAATATGTGATGTGTAAGAATGGATGGATAGAAAAGGGGTAGATGAGAGGATGTGGATGAATGAATGGACTAATGATGGGCAAAGACGGATAAAATGATGGGTAGATAGATTGATGAACAGATGAGGGGAACTTTTTAACATTGGAACAGTAAAACACGCTCATAATATGGTGTTTCAGATCCAGAATTCATCTAAATCAAATCCTATGCTCTTCCAGACTTTTCCAGACTGCCTAGGTAATTCTGAAAAAAACAAAAAGGAAAAAAAACAAACAAAGGAGATGGAAGGTAAATCCGAATAAATACACCTTTTTATTTGACTGATTGACATGTCTGATTATACAAACGCCAACACGGAGCTCTGAAATAACAGGACCAATCAGCGAGACAATGACTGTACATTCTGGATGTGACCCTCTCTTTGTTCTAATGTCCCCTCCCCTTAACCCTTTACCACCACCCACCCCACAAGGAGCAACTATTAAACTTGCAAATGCTTTTATTTTCTGTACAAGTAAAGCTCAGCCACCCCTCCCCACTCCTTAGCACTCTTTCAGTTTGCTGCACCGCCTCTTGCTGTATGTGTTTGGTAGCAGCACCCCAGCAGATCGTTTGGCCAGTTATAGGACAAGAAACCTTAGTGTTTGCGTATCAACGTTTATTTATTTATTGTTTTGTATTTCTCAATTAAGTCTGGTAGTGTAACAGATGCAGCTGGTGTAATTGTAGTGTATGACAATGGTAATGACGTTTCCCATTTGCTAGTGAACAGCCCAAAAATCTCTCGTAAGAAACGGGTTCTGGTTGAAACTTTCCTAGTCATCCTCTATCTACCACATTCTTATACTTTTATTCACACATCCATACAAGCACACACCCACACACACACATACAAATACTGGTATGTTTTTCCCTTCATCTTAAAAAAAAAAGACAATTTGCATTTTTGTTTCTTTTTTTTGTCCCCCATCTGGCGCTTTTTGTACATTAAACACAGAGTCCCTCCTATTTTACCCTAAGTGCAGTCTCATCAACATGCGCCCTCAGCATTTATACTGTAAAAACACTAACTGTACCATCACAGTAAATGGATGCATAAAACATCCTCACTTTCAGTCAATCCCTTTTCACCCTCTCCCTCTCACCCCAACTGGTCCCCGCTTTCCCCACAGACACATACTTGCAAGTAACAGTGACACAAACTTGTCCTTGGTGTAACAGCTGAGAAGACAAAAAAAAAACAACAAAAAAAATGAGGGGGCAGGAACGAGGTGTGGGTGAGAGAAGACGTAAGGGGGAAGAGATGGCGAGTTCTCGTCGAGAAGAAAATGATGAGAAGGACAGCATGTGTCCACCCATCCGACCCCCTGACCCCACCCTCACCGCGTTCTTTATGATGAAGTGGAGGCTGAAGGTGGAGGGAACAAGGGAGGTGGATGGAGGTGCAGAGGAGGGAATAGAAGGAGAGCAGGGGTGAAGTGCGTTGCTCTTCATGTGTCCTGGCCGTCGGTGGCGGCGGTGTCGTTGGCATTGGACAAGTCCGAGTCAGTTTCCCGGTTGGATATGCGGTCCAGCTCTGCCTGGACGTCGCTCAGTCCCAGCTTTGAACCTGAAGTTTAAAAAAAAAAAAAAAGGAAAAGAAAGTAAACCATTGCTACTACACTGCAGAGGAGTGAACATTGACACAGTTTTTACCCACAATGCGATAAGCTGTGTTTCAAATGCACATGATTAAAATAAGAACTGGGTGAAACTAGGACAGCGATAGTCTATCTTAATTTACCTTCTTAACCCTAAAAGTCTGATTATCATTCTGAATGGATGAGAATAAGCACTACCGCAATTGCAGTATTGTTAATCAGGCCATTTTTCTCAGATTAATGCAAACATCTCAGAAGGCTGCTGCGCTTCCAGTGGTCTCATTGTGTCTGAACTCATTAGCAGAAACGAAGAGCAGCTGCAGCTGAGAATAACAGCCAACACTGAGAAGAATAATCCCAGAATGGTAACAGGAAATCAATAAAAAGCCACAGAGTGTTGCAAAGGAGCAGGACATGATCAATTCCAGTCTGATTTATCTGACATATAGCGCCAAGCAAGTCGAGCATTTACAACCCTTATCCACGTTTTATCACACGTTTGCATTCATCCAGTTGCTAGATTTATGAGGAATCCATTTATATTTTCACATCTGAAAATTTTCTTAAAATTTCAATTGGGAAAAATAGCTAAAACTCAAATCAAATGTAACGGAGGGTGTCTGAACCGCTATTCTCAAATAGACTTAGGTCTGAACTTTAACTGGGCCGTTCTAACACATACATACAAGTGTTCTAAAAATGTGTCTATTGTAGTCTCCCTTTCACTGCTAAAAGATAAAGCACTCCCATACCATATTTCACAGTTTACTGGACTTCGACATCCTAAACTTTAGAGGATACCAAGACCAACTACCATTAGCATTTTTTGACAATCAGCGCAACTACAGATGCCTCAATTCATCAGTCAAACACATAGCTAAAATATATCTGATGCCAAATGAGAAGATGTAAGAACAGAAATGATGCAGGTCAAGCTGAAGCTTGACTGATCAAGAAAAAGTTTAGAAAGAAGTAAAAAAAAAAAAAAAAAAAAAAAGAGACTTTGCAGACTCTGTAGTTATGGATAGGAGAATACCTAACCTTAAAGAACAGCTAAATAAGCCCAATGCCATCTGATGTGTGGATGGGGGAAGTTTCTAGATAATTTATGCAACAGAACAGGACATCTGGTTCTGATCAATTTCTGTCTTCAACAACAGCAGTATAGTACAGAGTCAATGATGTCTGCATTTGGGCTTTCAGCCATTCCATGCTGTTTGTTGCTCCTTCACTGTGTTTTATTCTTACTTAGAATCATGTGCATTTACGGATGCAGATGTTAGAGATTAGAAATAAATTCCAGCAAGCAGACAAGACCAAAAAAGACTAAAAAATACTCAAAAAAGTGAGAAAAAATATTTCGGCAATTGGAGAGGAGAAAGAGGAACATGCAACAACTACGTATCATTCCTTTCTTTTTGCCTTTGTGCTGATGATGTCATTTGAAATTACTGGATCTGCTTTGTTGTAAAATCCAATTTGCAACTAAAACTGTAGCTTTAAAAAATAATCAAATATTTTAGTTGTAATTTCATGATTTGCTTGTTTTAAATTCATTTCTGTAAGACAAGTTGATGCCAAAAAAGGCATTTTTGACAAAAATACGTCTAGGTAATATAAATGTTCCTCTTATGATGCTTGGGATAGACATTCAGAAGAGGGAGGAGGGTTTGGTTAAAAAAAAAAACAAAAAAAAAAACACAAAAAAGGCGAGCAGCAGTAAATGAGAAATATCTTGCTCACACACACCTTAACGTGGCCAGCATCCTCTGACTAGTGCATACACACATTATAAATGGAGTGGAGAACAAGTGGGAAAGTACAGATAACAGACAGCAAATGGGAGCTGAAGTGATGAGGCGTGACTAAGGATGGAAATGTTTTCCTCAAGCACAATTGTCTAACATGTCACACTGTAAAAACGAGAGGCTTTGTGTTCTCACCTGACTTCCGTACAGTTCCTGGAGTGTTGTTACCACCTGGTGTGCCGGGGCCGCCTGTCCCGGCTTTCTTTGTCAGTAGACTGTTGAAGAAATTGGCCAGCACACCCTCACTTGTCTGACCTGTGGTGTAAACAATTAGGACAGCATTTATGCGCCGCAAAAAATGCAGGCACAAGGAGAGAGCAAGGAACAAAGACAGATGAGTTCACACCTGACTGTGGCATGGCGTTCGCCACGTTGGCCGCTGCGGAGCGATTGCTTGTTCTCGGGGAACCTGTGGGTGCCCTGCTAGTGGTGTCCTGTAGATCAAAACAATAACAAAAAATTACACATATGGCAACTTAGGAGGATTCCCTTTACTGGAGCCAACGGTTTTGGGAAAAAAATAAATAAAAGAGCCACTCACCACTGGTCGCCCTGCTGTTACAGCGGGCTGTTTGGCAAGCAGCGTCTGCAAATTAGAGGACAATATGCACACTCCCAACAATTAGCGCCTAATTGACATATCAAGACACATTTAATTTCTGTGCGGCCCAGCATGCTTTAGCAAAGCGGAAATGTTTCCAGACCTGCAGCTTTACCAGAAACACTTGGTCATCTTCTGCCTGAATCTCTTTTTCATGGACAATCTAGAGAAAAGAAAAGAAAAAAAACATTACAACCTGCAGCTTATAGATCTGGGTGCACCTTTCAATTTCCAAAAGTCCGATGCATTGAATTTTTGCGTGATTTAGTGTGATAGTGTGAACCAATTGTCATGAGCCACTTTCTTAAATACAGTGTCAGCATAACTACAGTTGTTCTGTGAAGGCTTCATAGTCTTTTTAGAGAAGATTAATGAACAAGCATCACTAAGAAGAGACATCAGGGAAAAATTGTAGCAAAATTTAAAGCAGGTTTAGAAAACAGGTTCCAAGAATTGGACATTTCACCATTTAAAAATAAAAAGAGCAGTACATTGGCACACCCAGGACATGGATGTCCACATAAACTCACAGCCTGTGAAAAGAGAGCATCAGACAAAAAACCAGCCAAAGTAGCTGTGGTAGCTTTGGAGAAGCTGCAGAGATCTACAACTTAAGTGGGAAGATCTGTTGACATGAAAGCAAGTCGTTGGGTAATTCTCAAATTTGGCTTTTATGGAGAAGAAGCAAGAAGAAAGGCACTGGTAGAAGAAAACCCCAAGAAGTCTTGCTTGAAGTCTCCGGGGTAAACACTTCAAGATAACGTGGTTTCCGCAAAAGTGTGGTCTGGAAAGCGAAGTGCAGGGTCATCCTCTAAACAGACAGCGAGAGCTGTGAAAGAATCTGTTCAGTCTGTATTTTATGTTAGAGTGGCCCAGTCAAAATCTAATTAAAAACCCGCAGCAAAACTTCAAAAACATCTTCACAGATGCTCTCCATCTAATCTTGAGCAACTTTTCTAAGAACTGGCAAATATGTTAGGCTTTAGAAGTGTGAAGCTGGTGAAGCATTCCAAGACTTGCAGCTGTAATTACGGTCCAAGGCGCTACAAAGTATCGCGTCAGTAGAGCTAAATGTAAATAAACACCACTCTTCTCAGATTTTGATCTGTAAAAATGTTGAAAAGAGATTATTTTCTTCCTGTTTTATAATTTTATGTTACTTTCTGTTGGTCAGATATCAATACTTTCACAAGACGCTGCCCATTAGGTTGTTTACAGTGCATTACCTGTAAAAATGATGTGTGACAGAAGCCATTATGCTCTTTTGTGAGTTTGTACCTTTCTAACTGGCGGTTTGACTACAACGTCCTCGTAGCTGTCATCTGATTTCAGCGTCTGGAAGTTCTCATGAAGTATAGCGATCTTTTTCTCATTATCCCAACCTGACGGACTGGCAGAAGACAGAGGGGGTTACAAACCAAACCAAAAGATGATCCTGTCGTCCTCTGGGAGAGGAAGCGTACGAGCTTACATGAAAACGGCATCTCTCTCCACCACCTGAGCCGGGCAGTGGAAGGGAAAGCCGTAGAGTCTGTGAACAAGATATTTGTAAAGGATGTCCAGGTTCTTCATCTCCTTCACTGACGTGTAAAGCAAAGAGGCGCCATCTGAACTCACTGTCAAGGCTATGCAGAACAAAGCAATTTCAGCTAACAGCGGCCTGAAAACCATGACGACAAACATCTTTAAAAAAAGAAAAAGAAAACAGATTTTCAGATGAACTGATTCGAGCTTTGGCTCATTGAAATCCACTCAGAAAGGAATACAAATCCTGGACATTTTTCAATCAACAACCATTGAAAGCATTTTTTTTATAAACCTTGACAAGATAAAGCAAAGCAGAAGAACAAATTATCAGAAGCAGTGACAGGTGATCTGTTCATAGCCAAATACCTGAACACAGAAGGGCACAAGTTTTCATATTCCCGAAAAGAAAAAAAGTAACTTCATGGGTAAACTGTTGAATGATTTGAAAGTATGTGTTGCAATGTAGCAGTGTTAGTGCTGTATATTCTGCTGCAGCATCAAGGGTGCAGCGTTGTGGTAGTTCAAGGATACACTGCAGACAGAAATGTCTGATGTGGGACTGGATGAAGTCCAAGTGTTCGTCTCTGTAGTCGTGCTCCTTCTCCAGTGTGCTGATAGCATCACACTGAGGACAGATAAGCAGGTAACAGAAATCAGTTTGAAGGTTTGCCAACAGATGCAATAAATCAGCGTTTATCCACAATGTGCCTTAAAGTAAAAGTTTTACATAAAAGTCGTTTCAGAGATAAGATTACATACACTCTTTGGAGTCTTGAATGAAAAACAACTTTAATGATTTTTATGAAAAAAAAATAGGTCTGAGTCTGCAGTTTGAATTCATTGTGGATTTATGCAAATCCATAAAAAGGTCAGAATTATGAATGCAAAATTTTGGCTAAACGTTTGACCAATCTTATTAGAACTTCCTACAGTTAAATTGGTAGGTTTTCAAAAACTCCTTCTGACCAAAACTGTATGTAAAGACACACTTTGGAAAGTTTGTACCTTTGTGCAGACCACCACTACCGGTATCCCTAGGTTGTGCGTGAGTGTGTTGTCCCCTAACGGCAGCAGCACGCCTTCCTCCTCGTCACTCCTTCTCTGTGGCGTGCCGTCCTCTCCGCTCCCCGGCTCTGTGTACTCCTGAAACTGTTTTACAACTAAAAACCATAAAAAAAGTAAAGTCAACATTTGAAACATGGGCACATTCGGAAACATTCTTTAGATAAAACTTCAAATAAGACGTGCTTCTGTAAAGACGGCTCCCTTCACTCCCCTTGACTCACTTTTGTGTTCCAGCTCCCGGAGCTTTTCTGGAGCGACTCGGAGTTTGTCGATGTGCTCCCTAGCAACGGCAGCCCACTTCTGAAGGGAGTCCAGGGCGTTCCATGGCCGTGACATGTCAACTGTTATCAGCAGCAAAGTGTCTTCGATGGAGCCCACTGGAACAGCTACTCCCTGCAGACCTTTGTGGTAGAGGTCTCCGTCCAAGACCCACGCGTTGCATCGAGTGTAATCTAAACAAACACACAAACCAGGTCAACATTTAAAAACTTGTCTTGACACGCGGTACTGCTGGTGTTTTGAAAGCAGATGGAGATTAAAAAAAAGAGAATCTGTAGTCTAGTTACCATCAACGTCATCATCGTGAACGCTGAAGTAGAGATATTCCAGGCCACGCCCTTTCATGTACTCCTCAATACCTTGTAACTTTGCAACCAAGGTGGTCTTCCCTGAGCCCACCTCACCTAAATACAGAAAATAGGAGAATAACATGGATCCGATACGGACAATCAATCACACCACTTGATTCAAATTTACATTTCAATGTTTTTTATTTTTAAAAAACTGCTTTAAGGTTGAATAGTAGTCAAGTTAAAAAGTAACTGACCTCAACCAACATTTTGCAGCTGGTAAGGATGAACAACTTTTACTGTGCATCCTTTTAATCACGTCCTGTAGTGTATTATCAACTACTCCCAGTTAAAAACAAAATGCAATCTTCAAGAGTCCAAACATTGTTAGAGAGGGGTGCTACAACTTTAAAATATATATTAAATCTAACGTTTCATAGTATTCAGATGGCCAGAAAGAGTATTTTTATATCCACATCTAATGTAGAATTCAACTAATGTCTTTAGTTCTGTTTATAAAATATATAAAGACATTGCTTTTTGAAGATACAGCTATGTATTAGGGTACCAAAAAATTGCTTTGTTGTCTTGTTTAGAATGAATATTGTTTTATATGTGTATAGTTTATGGGGATTTGATATGTTTGAGTATTTGACAATTTGGCGAAATTGATAGACACTGATTTTCAAATTTCAGAATTACAACTAAGGGGAGGAAGTTTTCAAATAAGCTTAAACATCATCCTGCTTCGTTGAAACACAGCTGTGAATGTCTGCATGGAAACACCATCCATAACATTGTTTTTATACAACGTGTTATAAGGTCAGCTCTGCACCCATTCTTACTGTGTGTCATATTAATCTATACCAACAGGGGGACACGGTGCATTACAGCTGAGCTTGCTGATGTTGTCATGGACAGCATAACAAGCAAATGGCCTCACACACACAGCACTCCATACATAGGCAACCAAGTGGCTGATTAGCTGTAATGGATAGCATGCAGCGGATTATCTCAGGCGGATGTGTGTGCCGGGTGTTAATGTGTGCGGACATTAGCGAGGTCTGGGAGGCACCCTTTCTGCTTCAATCAAACCAAAAATACCAAACTGCCTCTGTGTATTTTGCACGTCTTTTTTTTTTTTTATTATTCACCCATTTCCTAGAATTATCGTTGCCTAGCAGCGACTAGCATCACTGGGAGCTAGAATGACTTGCAGGGTTTCTCTCATAATGAGATGATGAACGACCGTTTGTCAGGAAAAATACACCTGTCTCCGTCTCTCCAGCCACACAGCTTTGACACAAAAGCCCCATCACCAGAGGCAGCTAGCTTAGCTACAGAGCAGGTATAAGTCAAGGGAACAGGATGAGGTGATCAGCAGCTACAGGGCTATCCGAGCTAACGATGCCCATTGGCTAGCCAGGAGTCTGCAGACAGATACCCACCCATGACCAGGACATTTTTCCCAGACGGTAGCTTTGATCTTGAATGGGTGGACACTTCACTCAGGATGGTGGACCTGCAGACAGAGCAGGGCCGTTAAAAAAACGCAGCCAAACGAGGCTTGTTTGTTCACTCATACATAAACAATGACTGGCAGCAGCGAGAGGCTAGCGCGAGCTGGTGCCGCTGTGTCACCACTGAGTCTGGTGCTGATGCTAGTTAGCATCGCTAGCAGACTAGCTGTCAAACCATCCTTATCCCAACACTGTGGCTCTACTCTGTGAAACCTCAAAACCTGTGCGCACTGAAACAGTTTTAATTTCGCATCGCCCACCATAGGTCCTGCCCATCCTCCTCCTCTGGGTTGGAGCTCTCCAGTGTGCTCTTAGGTCCAGCTGATGTGGAGGATAATAATGCACTCCTCCCTGAAGTCGCCATCTTCGCAGGGCTTGTAAACCTAACTGGACGCACGGTGTTATGTCGAAAAACGCACCCCCAGTCATTTGAAGTGCAATGGCTTGAAGGCAGTTTTTATTCCCCTTTTTCAATTAAAAAATAATATCTTGTTAATGGAACTGATGACTGGTTTTGGTAGATGATATCAGTGACATTAAATATTTTTCAAAAAAAACAGAAAAGGTTGTATGCTCTAAGTTGACAACATGCCCCACTATATATGTGTTATTTTTTTTATTCATTTTAATGAAAAATACTTTATTTTTCCATGGGAAATACTGTTAATAAAATTACTATTAGATAAATCAATGACCTCCCCAGATGGATGTGCTTTTTATTGCAGGGGTACATTATTCGGCGCAACACCTTGAAGTAAGCAGCAGTGGCAGCAGTGAGCTAACCCAGTTCGTTAGACAACACCGCACGCCGTGGCCGGGGCGTGGTCCGCCCGCACAAAGCTCCCGCTCCGCTACAGGCATCAGACAACGATGTCACATCAGGACTGAACCTTCACGCAGAAAGATGGAGAAGATAGAGGATAAATGCAGGGTTTCATATCGAAAAATGCACATGTGACAGCGTTTCTCTCTCAATATCTTCACAAAATCTGCACCAATAATAATAATAATAATAATAATAATAATAATAATAATAATAACCCTTTCAGATCTGAAAGAAAATTTTATTCAGATATTAATTTGTAAAAGTTTGATTGAGAAAACAGCCATATATATATATATATATATATATATATATA
>CAEFZY010035099.1:0-28052 GCA_903066815.1 Brachyrhaphis roseni
GGTATCACTATGAACTTGCATTAGAAAGGAAATTCAGTCCATTTACAATTTTTCACCTTCCACATGTCTGCTGTGTTGCCAACATGGCTTGCGGGAAGCTCCAAAGAGGAGTTCCTGTTTATGTATCTAAGCATAGATACATAAACTCCAGCTCCTACATAGATACCATAAACCTTCTTGCTGTTTAAAAGTCTCCTGGCCTTTTAGATTATGTGGATGATCTTACATTGGTAGGTTTGTAATTGTGCCACTCTCAGTGCTATGTAAGATTTATAAAGTCTGAGATTTTATTTTTTTCTGTGTGTTTGTTCACCAGTGCACTCTGGCCTTCACACTTAGATTTGTCTATACCAGTGGACATACTTAATGGGGTTATTTTTGAACAAAGTTGGTTCTGCTGGATTCTATTTAAGGGTGTTAGAGTAAAGGGGATTGAATTTTATTAGCAAAAAAAACTTTATAACTTTGCAACATTGTCCTTCCATCTAATAATTGTGCTTCTTTGTATTAGTATTTCAAATAAAATCCCAATGAAAATGCATCAAAGTTTGTAATTGTAAAACAACGCCTAAGAGATATAAATACTCTTGCATGGCACCACAGGACAAGATTTTGTCCCTGAGTCTTATTTGTGCTTGGAACACTTATAAAGAAATCCAATTTAGCTCTTTGACACACACACACAAAAACCCCCACATCTTTCTTTTAGCAAGGTCTGCTTTTCTCCAGTTGCTAAATTGTTGCCCACATGTTTCTGATTCATCCAGTGATTCATTTTCATTTGATTTGTCTCAAACTGAGGCTGTCTCCTGGCGGTTAGCAGCTTGACTGACCATTCGTTGCACGAAGGATCGAATGGGATGGAGAGAGAGCGGTCCTGTCTGTAGCGATCACAGCTGGATCAGCTGCACATTCGCAAAAGCAATATGGGAAAAAAAACAAAGAAAAACTGACGTGCTAGTCCCTCCAACAAGAGGTATTAGGAGGCATATGACTAATGGGCAAATGACAGAGTTGTTTGCACCTTCATTATCAGTGCACCATGGTTCTCTGTGATTGGCTGCACAAAACCCTACTTCACTAAGTAATACTTTGACATTTCTGTTCATTCTCACAAGTACACCCATAGTCTTAAAATAAATCACAGTACATTCGACAGGGAGAGAATCCTCAGTGAACGTCGGGATCCTGTTTTGTTGCTAAGCAGCTCGGACTATTATATAGCAGAACAGAACATTTGTACTAATACTCTACAGAAAATATTATTTAGAGATTGCTGTGTTTTTTTTTTTCCTCTGAGAGCAGTGTGTCATGTGATTGCTGAGTGTCCTGTTCCGGGGTGGGTGCGCGCATCCTGTTTACCCAGTCTCCAGGATTTATTTTAACCGTGACCTCTGCACCAATACCACCCCCGGGTCGCAAAGTCGGAGTCTGAGGTCAACGCCTCGCTGATGGGGATAGACAGCTGTACAACGTCGAGTGCAACTTATGCTTGTGTGTGTTGTCTCGGCGCGGCTCCGCCGAGAGAATCTGCTCATGCTTGTGTTTGTGTGAGCCTCAAAAAGATATCAAAGGTTCCCTTCACTGCCTCGCAGCTGCATAAATATCCATCAGGTAACGTCCCGAACAGAAACCATTCTCCTCTTTCAACTACGCAGGGAACAAACACAAATAGACAAAAGACAACAAGGTCCCCGCTGACCGAGCGAACGGCCCCTGGGGGTCTTTGAGAGGAGGAGATGCGAGGACGAGCGCCGATGTCTATGCCCTGACCAGCAAGAAAATGCATCTTCAGCGTGCGTGCTGGAGTTCGCTCCATTACTCTCGAGTGCAGATGGGGCTTTCATCAGAGCAAAGAGGATGTTTGTTTTTCTTATGTAAAATGATGAAAGCGTGCACTTAAACAGGGAGCAAAATGCCTGACAGAATGTAGGAAGAAGGAGGGGGGAGAGGTAGTCATCTGACAGCAGCCATGGTTAAATCACATCCAGTGCAGCAAGTGGTTATTTTGGAAAGTTTGTATCAGATTTGCACACATTGCACTTCCTATCAACACATGCTTCAATTCCAGAGACCTGAAAATGGCTACGCAAGATTAGCTTTTTTCCCCCCCTAACTTGCACAGGGCATGCATTTCCGATATTTTTGTTCTCCACTCTGCAAAATTTATGATATTTTATAAAATACTGCTCTGGCCTTCTTTATCGCAGGAAGCCATTGTACTTCTCTATGAACCTCTGGGTCTGTGCTCATCTCACCATGCTGTCTCCTTGACGACCTTTGGGTGTATATTTATTTCTATTTCACATTTTTTCTACTTTTACAGTGCAGTTGCTCTTCAGCGAGGTTCTGAGATGTATTTCATGGTCAGAAATACACAAAAAATTAATGGCTGTAAGAGTCGTGCCAGTAAATCCTTAACAAGACCTGGTTCTATATTCAGCTCAGCCAGTGTGAGTGAGCTGATTCATGGTCACAGCTCCAGCTGAACATTCTCAACCAAGTTCACAGCTCCAATTTAGTTGATGATCTCATTCATAAATTAAAATATATATTATGCCTCACATTTTTGATTACATATCATAATTGATCAATTTCAAAAACAGCTGTTTCTGTTCACTAATTCTGGGGCTTTACTGAACAGAAAACATACCTTTTGACAAAAAAAAAGTGCTCCATTTCAACTACATTTGTAAATGGGGTCATATTTTAACCCTCCGATTACTGGCACTTGACAACGCACTGTCAAAAATCAACAATAACGTCAAGATAGTAAAAACTATAATGTGATCACTCATTGAACTTTGCTTTTGTAATTACAGAGTCAAAACTAGAAAAAAAATCCCAGGGTCACTTGAATATAATTTTGATCGTATTTATATTATGATCAAGACCACAATGCTCCTCTACAATGAAACTTTGGCTCCATTACACACTTTAGCTCACAAAAATCTCCTGCCATGTAAGTTAAAGATATTTGTGCAGTTTCTTCAGTTTCTTACCTGTAAGATAGTCTAAGAAAATATTAAAAAATGCAACAGAATATAGCTACAGTTTTGTTGGGACATGGTACCTCTTAATATTTAGGTTTGGTGCTTGAGCCTTTAGTAAATATTTTTGAATATAAAGTGTAGTCAAAGCCAGCGAAATCAAGCTTAAATCTCTTGCTCACATCAAATACATTATTGTTAGATGACATCAGGATAAGCTTGGCTCATTTAAAGTTCATGTAAAAAAATAAAACAACATTGTTCAGTTCAAAGTTCTCAAAAAAGTGAACTCTGTTCTGCACGCCATTCGTGCACAACACTGCGGTGTGCCTGGCGGTGACATCGGGCCTTTAAGTCTGAGAGATGCAGCTTTAGCAGCAGCCTGTTGGTTTGATTTGGTAAGGAGACAAATAAAAAAGTTAGTGCATCTGCTTAAATCTGCTTGTGCTTTTTAGCTCATTAAAGAAATTACAGGACTAAAAACATTGCATTTTAGATAGACTGGGAGCAGTGTTTCCTGTGTGGGGATAATTACTTCCTTTTCACTTCCTCTTTAGTGCAGAGTATATTTGAAGCTTATTTACATGCATGAAACACATTCACTGGAAAGCTCAGAAAGCAGACAGGGGGCTTCTTTGACATTCGTAGCTCATGCACTCACGCATCACACATGCAGACACGTGGAAAAGCAGATTAAAGTATTTATATATCAACTTTGAACTTTCAGGGTGTACTACATCTGCTTTCTTGCGTCAAGACATTCTGGGATAATTTCCATTGTGCTGGTGTTTATGTGCGTCTGTCTTAAGTTTAAGGCAGGATACAGCTGAAGCAACCTTATCTCCGATCACACGACGACGTGTGAAACACCACTGCTGTGGAACTCCTCTCAATCCCGAAGCCACAGGGTTTCAGTTTGCGGTGGCAGCTGACTTCTTCTGTGTTCTCTAAAGAAGGCAGTTAAATCCACCGGCGGCAAAAGCTCGCTGCAAAAAGCTGCGGAGGCTGAGAGTTGAGACGCAGTCAGAAATAGGCAGCGACTTCTCAGAAAAAGGCTTTCGGTAGTTGCAGTATGACTAGAAGTCATGAGAAGAAGTTGTCGGTGCACTGCCGCACATTTGTGCTCGTGTTGTATCCAGTAAAACGCAAAAACAGCAACACTTATGAGACAGAAAGCAGAGGCTCAGCATTAAGGAGTCTGTTGGCTGCACCTGTAATGCTAACTGTAAATGTGTGTCAACATTCACACTTGTGGTTTTGTTGTGTTTGTGTCTCACCTAACTGACAGAAAGAAGGGTAAACCGCTCCTAGGAGCAACACACTGTCGTGATAAATTTGGTTCTTTCTATTTTCAGCCTTCTCTCGTTTTAGACTCGACACTTTTCTCGGAGCAGTCCACAACCAAAACTGAATTGATCCCAGTAAGAAGAAGAGGAGAACGAAAAACAGAATTGGTTCCATCAACCAACAGCTATGGCAGCACCACATGCTAAAACTGTCCCCAGGAAACTCACCTTTTAAGCTACAATACAACTTAGCTACGGTACAACAGGTGGTGACTTATCCCATGTATTATGAATAAATGTTGTTTTTACAGAAGTTACGACCCAAAGAAAACATGTACAATGTTAATAAAACTGCCCCCAACATTCATCCATAATTAACATGGTACTGTTGAGAAAGACACATTTCCACGTCAAAACCTGCACTGGGACCCAAATCACAATATTACATTACCAACTGTCTTCTTGTCTGGTTAAGAGAAGGTCATTACAGATGTTTAATGAAGCAGGAAATCTGTGTTGGGACTTTGCATGATATATCGCTGTCATATATTCAGCTGACATGATTAATTTGTGGTAATGCTCATTAACTGCTGAAAGACTGACTGGTACCAAGTAAACGTTTGTAAATCACTCAAATAAATTCACCTTTATTTCCAGTAGCATAATCTCAGGCCAAAACATCATCCTCCATTTAGCATTAGCATGAAACAAAGGATGACTGTGCAAAAAAGCAGGTGCTTCCCAGTGTGGCAGATATGTGATGATGTGATTCCTATCCAAAGTTGCTGGAAACATTTTTAGTGTGAATTCTTTATACCAGAATGGTCTTGTGGCTTCTACAAGAAAACTTCCATTTATTTTATTATTTGGTTGTTCAAAAGGACAGGATAGTGATTCAAACCTGCAACCAAATTAAAGAAAAGGTTGATTAGACACAAAGTTGAACTATAATAAACCAAGACCAATTGTTGTCTAGTTTGCAGAAAGGGGTTGGACAAAGTATTGATTGTAGGGGTCTCAGTAATTACGCCACCTTGAAATAAATAATAAAAAAAACCACAAAGAAAGGACTAGTATTTCTTAACATGGGTGTTTCCTGACTGAATAAATGTACAAAATTTCATTGATGGACTTTTCTCAATTTTGTAATGTGGAACTGTGCTGTTGCAAAGCTCTTTGTTAAAAAAAAAGAAAAAAAAGACATCTTTACCAATGGGTGCCAAAATGTCTGACAGGCATTGTACTTTGGAGTTTCCAATGTAGTCCTTTAATGAACCATCACAGATACTCATCTCTGCTTAGGAGCCACACCTTGCCACAGGCCATGAGCCAGTGCAGATAAGGAATAGAAAAAGGGACAAGAGCCAGGTGGAAGAAAAAGCCAAAGGACATAGCAAGTCCTCGGCTGTTTTCAGGAAGAACATAAAGAGTTCTGGCTGGCCTGACAAGAATTTCTTCATGTTGAGGCTCAAGAAATTAGTGAGGACAAAGATGATTTTGTCTTATTACAGGAGAGCTAGTTTCAATATGAGTTAATCTGTTTTTATTCTTAGATGACGAGCCTATCGACCCAAAACATACTGCAGTTTCTCACTGCCACATCATCGCCATTAGAGTGATGTCTTCTACTCTCCCATGTTCCTTTTCTTCTTCTAAACTTCCATGTTCAGTGGATCAAAATGCATAAAAGTCTGGTGGAGTGCTTTCAAACATGTGGTGCTGTTAGTTTGCATATTTAAGAAGACTTCACATTTAACACAGGTCTTTCTGCTTTTCAGGCCTGCTGACTTCTGCCTACATCGTGAACGGTGGGATGCCTTGAGCGTGTGAGGAATTTCATTAATTAATTCTCAAATGGAGATAACGCATGCAAACAGTATCGTTCTGTGCGCATGGATGAGCCAACATCATTTCTATCAATTGGCTTCAAAGATCAGCAAAAACAGTTCAGATCGATCATCAGTTGCATCAGCTTTTTATACCTGGAAGGGCCATATTTTATTGATGCAATTTGAGGCTTCTTTGCATTTCGAAATGGCTCTTCTATTGAGTTACTTTGTGAAATAAAAGGCAGAGGAGTTTGTTTGATTCAACGTTACTGAATGAATACACATGAAGACCAGCCGATGTTCTCATTTTGCTTTTTATTTATTTATTACCTAAAAAAGAAAATGTTCTATCACAAGTCACACTGAAATGTATTGCTTAAGAAAAAAAAATATATTCATATCTTTTTTGTTTTTAAACCTTTTTTTTCCTCTTTTTTGCGTTTTTTTTTTTTTACTTTTCGGAAACAAGTCTTGGTTTCCGTCATAATCCACCAAAAGAAACAAAAAGAAAAGCTTGTTTTCCGACACGAGCTGCGGCCCGTGCCCCGACAACCTTCTCCCCCACCGATTTTTTGTTTTGTTTGTTTTTCTTAAAAATGCACAAAGAAATACATAATTCACAGTTACCATTTTGGTTTCATAAATTAATACAGTCACACATGTGCTACACCGGTCTAGAGCTAGAACATTGTAAATTGTATTCTTGAAACCTGTTATTTTCAATAGTTGGCTACAAGAAAGAACAGGCAACTTAAATGATCAGGATTTCCACCAACGTACTGTCTCTTATTTATCCTCTCTGTAATGCTTTTTGTCATTTTTTGTTTGTTTGTTTTGTTTCTTCTTTTTGAGTTTCACACAGAAGTGAGGCACACACAGAGTATATTTCATACATATACGTCAAAAAAAACAAACAAAAAAAAAATCAGAATAAATAAAATTTGGGAGGGGCTTGGGGTTCATTTGTCCTTTAATAATTGTCATATCCATGGAAACAGGAAGTGCATGTAGTCTGGAGTCCTTACAGGACCTTTCTCATTCTGAGTCAGGACTGCTTCTTTCCGTCTAAGTACTGCTCGGAGGGACATGAGGTTCAAATAACAGAGCAACAAACGTGGCAACACAATAAGGAAACGGGACAAAGACCTTGTTTGAGGAACAACACCTATCACTGAATAGTACTGGCTTCGCTCAAACAAGATTCACCCCTAAAATCTATGACCGTCATGGCTGCGAATACTACAGTCACATATTAACCAATGAAAACGAGCTTCAATCGACACTGACACTGCAAGGGCAATTTTTAAGGCACAGAAGCCTTGACATAATAGAGACTCCACCAGCTAAAAGCACTAAACAACAAATGCCCAGTGTCCTCAGTGACAACAAAATGGTGCCTTGATGAAAAGTCCAACGACGATATGCACAGAAAGTTTAAAAAAAAAAACAAACAACAAGAAAGAAAAGAAAAGAAAACATTCCCATTCCCCCCAAATGTCTCTTTTTTTTCTTTTTTTTTTAGTGAAAGGTAAGGCCACTTAAAAAAAAAACAACAAAAACAAACAAAAACTATGAGGTTTACCCAAAACAAAGGTAATCTCTCACTGCAATCTCTGGGAGTGCAATAGTGGTGTAGGGCGGTCAGTCAGACAGGCTGATAAACGGTGCTTCTCTCGGGTGGATTTTGACAGACAGTTCTTTTAAATCCACCGGTCTGCTGGTTCCCTGCGGACGTTATGTCCACGCGAGCCTCTGTTGGAGTTCGGGCTGGGAGGAGGAGGAGGAGGCTTGGCTAAACAGTTTTTGTCGGCTGTCTGGGTAACAAAAAAAACAAAAAAAAAAATACAAAAGAAAATAAAAACAGTGCTTGGGGCGTTGAGAGAGCGAGAGGAAGAGAGTCATTTGCTCTTTGCTCATCGTCATCTTCATTGTAACACAACAGGAATGTTCGAGGCCGAGCCACAACACGAGTTCATCTTCATCTGTTTTGGTTTTGCATTGTCACTCTTTAGCAGGACACTTTTTTTTTTTCTTTAAACAAACATTAAAACGTTAGGTTGCAAAAACCTAACCAACAAAAGCAGCATTGTTTCATTTTCTTTTCACAAATTCATGCATGTTGTTAACCTTCATTACCAAAGCACCACTTTGTATTTTCTCTTCCATCCATATATATATAAAAAGGATCTTTGTAATTTCACACCTTTGCATGCAAAGAAATGTCACCTTTTTCCCTCTATAGCTTTGATTTTCTTTTTTCTCTTTTGTGTCGTTTTAAGCTCCCATGTGTAGCAGCAAAACTGTGAAAGGCCTAACCTGATATGTCAATGGGTGTACTGGTCCAGGCACTAGATAATGATGCCAGAAAAATGATGCCGCTGCTCCTCCCTCTTTTGATAAAACTAGTGATAAAGGGCCTCAAACTTTAAGCGAGCCGCTTTGGTCAACCCACGCCTCCGCTGCGGCTGATCGACACGACGTGAGGAGATCGTAGGGTTTACTCAGGAGATGACAACAAAACAATGGAATATTCTAAAAAAAATAATAATAAAAATAAAAGCCAAACGTACACACACACCCTCATAAACATTTGTAAATCGTCACAGTTATGTACACAAACTCCCTCGGATAAATCAATTCAGGTCTGCAAGACGTCAACTTGGGGCTGGATGATGGGGATCGCTCTGTATGGTTTGCTGTGGCGAGACGAGATAATTCCACAAATGGGCAAACAAATGGTTGAATGGATGCACATATTTGCAACGTGACTAAAAGCCAGCAGAGGGCTGCTGTTTTTAGAAAACAGCAGATAGGAAGAGAAATAAAAATAGAGTTTCTATCATATATTTTTTTCTTTAAAGATTTTAAAATCCTCTAAAGCACTTTGTAATATTAATTCATTTTGTTCATTTATTAATCGTTCCTATCGATACCCTTTGTCACTGAGGTCAACATCAATACTTCAATAGTCATTTTCTTTTTTCTTTTTTTTTATTATTATTATTCTATTTCAGGCCCCACCACCACCTCCTCCCTCTTGCACATATTGACCAGCTGTTATAAATCAACATCATGTGCAAATAAACAAGTACTTTGAACTGTTATATGAAAACCTGAATGCTTTGTGAACAATGCTACATATTATTTTTTTTGTTTATAAAATATAATATGCTTAAAAGTGGAAAAAAAAAAAAAAAGGTTTAACCACTCCATAACAGAGGAAAAACAAAACTGGACTCCGATTGATTGGTTTTGAGAACAATAAGAATGCCCATCGGAATATTTCCACAGTCTCTGGTGCTCCTGTTCTGTTCATAAGTCCAGTGTGGATCTCTTCATTTCTGCCCAGAGTGCACTTAAAAAAATGAAGGGAAAAAAAAAATTATTCTGAAAATACCACCACCACTCACTAAATTCTGCTTTGCTCAAGTGGAGATATGATCTGATATCATACCTCAAAAATCAAAGTCTTGTACACTGTAAAGTCCAGTTGTTTTGCCTGTAAAGTCCAAGCATCACACTGAAGTTCCTTTGCTATTGTTGCTGCTTTTCACAAGGTCAGCTGTGAAGGACAGAATGGGATTAGCGTCTGCAGGGAGGGCAAGTGGGGGAGAGGGGGTTTGTTTCTCCCATGTGGCAGATAACAGTCACAAGGACAACTTTTTCTCTCCCCTCACCTCCTGCCAAGACTCAGCCTTCAAAATATAATTCCACATTAATCCCAAGAAACGCTTCACAAATTCTACGAATCTTCACGAAGAATGGGGGTGGATAAGGTTCAGGCCATCACAAACTCGGACTTTAAGTCGGCCTTGACGTCGGGCTTCCAGACCGAGTCGTCAAAGTCCAGATCGAGGGAGCCATCGCTGGACATGCTGCTGTTGCTGTTGCTACGCCCGGCCTTGCGGTTCGGCAGCCACTGGTAGGGCGCTCGCTGGTCCCGCCTGGCCTTCCGGCGCAGACGCTTCTGCTGCATCAGCAGCTGCAGACGTTCCACCTTGCAGCGAGTCGCTCGGTTCTCAGTCTGACGTATGCGGTCACCTGCGCAAAACAAAGGGGCACGTTAGTATTTCTGTTCGAGACTTGTATTGAGTAACTGGTGAAATAAACTACAAGATCATGAAGTTTGTTTTTTTTTTAAACCACTCAATAAATGCATTATAAGCTCATTTATCATTTATGGTGAAAAATTCTGTGTGATAAGAATTTTGATCCAAAACTGACAGTGTGATTGGAAATGTTATGTTTGATATTTTCTCCACTTTGCTCCACAAGAGCATCAATAAATAACAGTAAATTTGGCAATATTATTAAATTCAGTTACTATGTGCAGTTTAGTGATATAACTCACACTTTTCTATTTCAGACGAGAACGTTTTTCGAGAACAATATTTGTGTTTGAATGCTGTTCCACGAACCTACAGCCATACAGTTACCTAAAAAATGAGTTACACATAGTTTTTTTTATAATACTCTGTTGTTATCACAATAATCCAACAAAATATCAAAATAAAGTTCATATTGCCCAGCCCGATGGGTTGTACACACATCATAAAACATATTTTAAAAGTTGCACGAAATTCTTGCACAAAACCAATTTCTTATTTTCAGATACCTAAAAATGCCAATCCTATCGTTTTTGTTTGTTCATTTTTTAATTTTTTTTTTTTTTATATAACATTTCTTTAACATGTTTCGCTCCTGTCCATAGAGCTGACTGTAAAATCTTTTGGTTAACTTCCCATCAGCTTCCTCACTCTGAGTGGGGAAACCATTTATTTTTTATTTTTTTCCCAGAACAGAATCTCCTTGAGAGTCATAAGCAGGGGCGATAAAGGTAAAAACACATGAAAGAGCCAGCACTCGCTCGTGGCTCCCTATGATATTTGCAAACACAATTAAGTATGACATGCTTCAGTGGATGTGTGTTCTCCTAAGTGCATTTCTAGCTGTTGATGTGCCTATAGGAGACTCCAATCTCCAGGGAGAGGTCTTACATTGCACTGCGAATGCTATCCCAACACCGGCCAAGTCGAGCCTAATTCCATTTATGCGTATATTCGGAGAGCTTAGAAGGAAGGGAAGGCAACCGCAATCTATTAGCTAGCTCCATTAGTATCTGTCTTGGAATTAAATAATTAAATATTGGGCTAGGATGTCAATAAACCGAAGCACAGCAGCCATCTCTGCCGTGCACGAGAACACACACAAGGACACACTGGAATCCGCATTACACAAACATGCACATGCACACACACACACCCCGTACAGTCATGCATGGCTATGGATGCACACAAGCAGTCTCTCAAAAGGTCCACACACACACACACACGCACACCAACAGGCGCAGTAGCTTTTAACGTGGATCGATGGCAAATTAAAAAGACCTATTGATTAAACCTTAGCTCTAGTGCAGCCATCCATCTCCAGCTCCGGACAACGCTATTGGCTTTCAATAGAAAATGCAAGCGAATGGAAATTGTAAGCGATGAGAGAGCGAGAAGAGAGAGAGAGACTAAAATAGTTCTTTTTTTTTCTATTTCTTTATTATAGCTCTAGCTTCCAAATCTCAGCTCGTTGAGTGCCCCCCCACCCCCTCTTCCTCCAAACATTGCGCCCTTTTTACCCCTTAGCTCACCCCTCCCTCTCCAGTATCTTGGCCCATGTCTCCCCAGAGACAGCTAGGTAGGGCTGTGGAGAAGAGAAAGAGGTGGAGGGGGGGTGGCAGGGGGACGCAGCGAGGAGGGGACGGCGGCGTGGATTAAGGAATTCCTCCCCTTGAGGCCGGGGGGATGGAATAAACGATGGAGGAATAAGGTGGAGGGTAAAGGATCAGCCGTAGGTGTCAGTTTGCAGAATCGATTATGGCCTCCTCTGCTTTCCTCCTCTCTATCGGAATGAATTCCGGACTCGGTGTGGGCTTCATTTACCTCTTTTCCCTGATTTGCTTATCAGGTTAAGCAGTGCAAAGCATTTTCCCCTTCCGGGACTATTTATTATGCTATAGTAGTGTACACTTAGGTAAAGTGATGAGAGGCTTTTGGAAAACTAGAAAAGGAGGTAACGAGTCGAAAAGGTTAACGTCTTTACATTGCATTAGTCGTACCATATTTTTTATATTTTTTTACTTCAATATGGTCAGCCTTGACACCAGCATACATGTGCATCCAGATGCTGTATTTTGTCTGAGGACAATGTGTCACCCCTCGGGAATGAAGCCAGTACGCCAGAGGTGAGGGGTGGAAGGGGGGATGGCTGGCAATACATCCATTGTTCCTTCTGCACCATGTGATAGCCACAAACGTTGCTGTGAGGCTTTGTTCTCCTCACTGGTCCTCCCTTCGCCTCCTTATTATGTGCACAGACTAGTCTGAAGAGAAGCTGGCTGCACATAATGAAACAGCAGAAAGCCACTGTTTGCCTATGGATTTAAATCTGTTTCTCTGCACCAATTTGCTTCCCTTTACCTTGACAAGATAGTCCGTTAGTCTTGATCTTGGTTTCTAAAGGAGGGTACATCTGCTCTCATCTCAGCATTGCAGAAGGAAACACACACACACACACACCCTACACAGAGGGCAGTTTGGTGGGGCAGCAGGAGGTCTTGGCCTTTGGCTTGGCAAGAGTTCTGGGAATGTGCTTGGAGCACCACCAAACTCGTGGGGGTGTGTGTGTGTGTGTGTGTGGGTGTGAGCTCGGCCATTCATGAGCGTCACTACCGGAGCCCTGGGCGGCTGGGCCGGACACAGCTGGCCGCAGGGATCTCCAGACTATGTTTATGACAGTAGGGCTATTATTAGGGCTGAATACAAAAAGAACAGACAATCCACGTAGCACAGGCACACACACATACACACCCCGATTGGCTCAGTCTGACTGGATGGGCTGGGGTTTGACGCAAGCACAATTGCACCCACAGAGAGCCGACATAGGGTATAAATGCAAAGGAGAGATTTAGGGAACCCTTACCCAAACACAACCTTGTGTGACACAGGAAAGACAAACAAGGAAACAACAATGGCCCCTTTTTTTAGAAATGCACCACCAGTATCAAACAGAGTACAGCTCAAGGGCACAGAGGAAGGAAATGCCAGTCTCTTTCCCTCTTTTATCTTGACACCAGCCACACCAAAACCTCCTGAGCGGTCCATTCTCCCTCTCCAAAATGATCCTAGCCCGTCCCTTTCAAGCACGTTTCGTAAATATGCCAGTCGTTGTATAAAAAAAATGAGAAAAACAGTCAAAGAGCAAAGAGGTGATCTATGAATAATCAATGCCTCAGTCAGTTTCCCTTGCCTTTGAGCCCAGCCCAGCAACACAGCTAGGACTGAAGAAGGGGTGGGGAAGGGGGACGGGGGTAGATGGTCCAGTGGGTGGGTAGAGTGGGTGGACGGAGGAGTAAGCAGGCAAAAGATGGAGAGAGAAAGGAAGAATAAAAAAGGAGGAGGGCTGCAGCGTCCAGGACACAGAGGGAGATTAAAGGAGCTTCTCCTTCTATTGATTGTGTAAAGATTGGTTTTCATTTGCAGTTGTCTTATTGCTGTTGTTTGTTTGTTTGTCTTGATAAGTCTTGTGATCTTGCACAGAGAACATTGTGTTTGCTGAGCATCCAGAAAACCAGAGGAAGGAGCGAGGGAGGGAGGGGAAGACAATGGAGGGGGAAAAAACGAGGCCAGGAAAGGAGAGGAAGGGAGAATCTCACTGCAGCAATATCTGCTTTAGTTACAATCTAGTATTACAGACCACACTCTCCATTGTAGAAGCAAATAAAATAAATAAATCATTTTCGAATTAAACTGGTATAATAATGACCAGTAAGACATACATTTAAATGTATCTTGGATTATTATTGTAAGGGGAAAAAACAGAGATGGATAAAAACAACAACAACAACAAAAAACTAAATTGTTGACCACAACAATTGCTTGTCAGGTTTTCAGATTAGTTAGCCTTAATTGGTCAGAGGGACAGCTAAAGAAAATATATTTATTTTTTTTTTTTTCTTTACCTGTAAACATACCAAGTATAAGTGCTATCAGGTTGGGATGGACTTTCTCTAACCAAAAAACAAGAAGACAAAAAAAAAAAAAAACACTGGGACTACTGTTTTGCAATGCTAGCTAGACAGGCTAATAGTGATAGTAACAGAAGATCTATTGGTTATAAGTCAGTATTTGCTTTAATATATTAGGAAATCCCTAGTTTACATCAACTGCTTTTGTACATGCATAGTGCAACATTGCTCCAACTTTGACTGCCAGTAACTGGAAGCAAAAAGGTATTTTGAGCAATGTTCTTTCAGTATCCTTTACCATAGTTCCTAAAAAGCAGTTGAAATCAGCCAAAATCTCTACCAGAGAGTGATAGCTTTACAAAAAGCAGAGTTCAAAAATGTGCCTCAACGGTTTGACAATCCTATATGGAACTAAAGGCTATAGTCGGTATACCCAGTTCCACTCAGTAAAAAACAAAAAGTTACTCAACCTACAGAGATACATAATGAAGCAACCAATCAAAGCAGAGGTAATATAAGCATCCTGACAGAAAGTGAAAGGGCACCGACGGCCCTGCAGGGACACAAGCTCTTCAATGACTTTTAGACTTCATTTGCATTCCCTCCTTCTTCTCCTCTCCTTCCCGACTATGAAAGGGCAACTGATGTGCTTGGCTGGCTTTCCTGGATACCTCTGTGCCTGTGTAGAGTCGCTGGGGGCATTCGGTGAGTTTTAGTGGCACATGTGCATCCCAGTGAATATTGGCTGGCGATGAGAGAGGAGTTAAGTTTGCTGGCAGAATGAGTACCATGTGGGTCATGGTTTAAGTACAAGACTCGATAAGGTTAAGGGCAAAGAATCTTTCTCTGTCTCTGCCTCATTCACAGTCACCCTTCCTTTCCCCTGCCTTGCCCTGTCTTAGCCTGCACGAAGTTAACATGAACTGACAAATCAAAAGGAGACAAGGGCAAGTTAAAGGATGTGGAAGACACACATGAGGGGGAAGGGAGCTCTTGGAGAACCTTTTAGAGCCAACTTTGCTTCTGTTTTGCTCGGTCTTTGTGTGCTCAGTTTGAACGAAAGCAGCTGTAGGGCTAAAAGGTACCCATATAATCCCATAGGCCTCCCCTTCTCTGACCCACAATGGTCCAGAATGGTGCTCTATATACACCCCTCACACAATAGGACAGCCTGGGCAGGGGGTGATCAACACCGAAGGCTGCTGGGCGGATGGTGGGGTCAGTCCACGCTACATAGCAAAGGAATTTAGCTTAACAATCAGTCTGCTAGACCATGCTAATGCCCCCCTGTTCAAACTCAACATGACTCCCATGTTGACAAATCCTCACAACTCAGCAGTTTTACACAGTGAGAGCAGAAAAGCTGGCTGCTTGTATAAGCCCTGGGACTAACTGCATGTGCATGTGTTGAGATTTTTTTTTTCTACTTATGAACTTGCAGCAGAAAGGGTAAAGACTCAAGAGACAGCCGAGATAGGTGACATTTTCAAGAGGCTGCCTCAACCTGAGTTCGGCTATGTACTCAGGCAGATGAGAAGTGCACTTTTTTTTTAACTGGAGCTGAATGAATGAAGGTTCCTCTGAAACGGAGTTAACCTGCAGTGTTAAGTCCAGTAAGTCCTCCATCAGTTATCGAGTGATAAGATTGTCCTACAGAGCTCAGTCATTGGTTTGCTTGTAGTTTGCTATGTAGAATAGAAAACAAAGAGGCACATGGAGTCTGCCATTGTGTCACTAAGGTTTGTAATACTCAGAAAGTCAAGTCTAGAAAACTGAGAGAAACAACAAAAGAAGGGCTCCTATTTCATCCTTAGCCTTTGGTTAAAACTTAACATTTGATATTGTTGATGGCAGAATATAAACAGTCATAGGATAAGTAGCTCAGAATTGTGGATTCAACAACACTTGTCCTCCAGCGTCTCCTCCTTTTCTCACTGCTGTAGAGCTCACAATGCTTCTCAGGGCTGATTTTTGGAATAAGTCTATTTTTAAAGACCAAATGAACACAGACAATGTATTGATGCACAACACAGACGTGGAAAGAGACGGGGGCGAATAGGAGACGGACAGAGAGATGGATTCTACAGTCGGGACTGTTTTTGTCAGCTAATAGGGAGAGGGGGCAGTGGCGTGGGTGGTTGAGTGCAGATGAAGTGACATGGCAAGAATAGGAAAAGGGGGAGGGGAAGAAAGGGCGGGGTGAGTATGGACAAGTGGGGAAGTGAAGGAATGGTCTTTTCTAAAATAGGAAAATAAGCCTGTGTTATTACAACTGATAAGTGAACACTTGTGAAGGTACTCAGAGTATGGCAGTGTTATAGTGGTTAATCCCACTGATGCCGGGTTCAGTCTTTACAATAACTTTGAATGTTCTTGTACCGCTTTCAAGCAGAGAACACACAACATGAGACAAAGCCAGTAGACAACAATTAATATGTATGTGTTTCTTATTCAGTCAACAGAAAATATTAAACACTAAGCACTTTCTTTTAGGGCCCACCCAAAGAGGACTATTCCACAATATGTGGTCATTGTCCACAAGATTCACCAGTGTTTCACTATAGAGTGGTTGAATTTCCTCAGCAGAAGATAAGGAGGCATTAGAAGACAATACAGTTTTTTTCCACACAGTCAGTCTAACCTCACAACACTGCCTGAATGTTATCAGTTCTGGACATCTGTCAGACACTCAACATCCTGAGTGGCTGCTCAGAAAAGAGGGTTTGAAAACACCCAAGCTCTGCACCAGAATCGTATCATGTGAACTCCAACACCTGTCCTGGCCCAGCCCTCTTAAAACGAGAACCTGTCAAGGTTTGTCCGGCTCATGCATGTCCCAGCTGCAGCTCTTCTTTAGGACACAGGTTAAGTAACCCAAAGCCTAATCTAATCTAAACATAGCCCAGCCCAGGCTTGAAAAGGTAAACCTATCTCCTTGATGCACAAAAACAAAGCCAACTCTACTGACTGACAAGTGGAGCCTGACTGAACAGGCCTGGAGAAGCTTGTATTACATTACTAAGGAGACCCCCATCTCCTTTATTCACTTCCTCTTTTTTGTCTGCTTAAAAACCCAAGAGACATATATGCTTGAGTGTTTTTGTTCTTAAGTCAGAATTTTCAGATCAACTACTGTCAGTATTTTAAAAGATAAAAATAAGCACACGAAGCACAGTGATGTAAAATCATCCGAACCAAACTGAGATACCCATGATGCGTTATGAGAACAGAAACAGAAAGACAGAGATGACAATGGATTTTTCATTTGATTGCAAAACAAGAACAGAGCTTTGCAAAAATGAGTGGCTGTATTGTCATTTAACACAAATGTGCACACAGACATTCTCCCCCAAAGCGGTGCCAAATGCAAGAACATCTGCTTCGTGAGGCCATTAGGGCGTTAAGGGACTAACAAAGACTCAGCGTAAGTAGGGGTGAGGCGTGTGCTTCTGTTTGTGTTTTTGACATGCTTAGATGAAAAGGTGTATGGAGAGGGCTCACTCACCAGGGGGTTTGCACATGCGGATCTGGCTCTGGCACTGCACCAGTGGATGAAGAGTTGGAGGATGGCTGCCAGCAGGCACAGAGGTAGCTTTGGCAGAGAGGCCCGTCATCCCGGCAACTGGGGGTGAAGGAGGTGGTGAGGGGGATGGGGAGGTGGGTGACCCACACTGAGTCTGGTAACGGAGCTGGGTGAGGGAGGGGGGCATGCCCTGGTAGTGCCGAGTGGCACTCAGGAGGTCGTTGAGGATCTGCAGGATGGTACCGATATCACGTCTTGGACGCCCATTGCTGTCTTGGCAGTTAGGGTGCAAAGTGCCTGAGAGAGGAAGAAAGATAGAGAAAGGTTTTACAAAATGATGCACTATAACTTGTTCGACTTCATTTTGTGCAGTAAGCAAGATTTTCGATGTGGAGCTCTCTGTCTGTTTACCTGAAAAGGTCCCTGAGAAGACTCCGGGAGCATGGTTGACAAAGCTCTCAATAATGGCTCCAGGTTTTCGTGAGCGTGCTGAAGGACTAGAGCCACTGCCAGGGCTGTTGGTGCTGCAGTTAGCCTGAAGCAACAACACAATAGAGGCAAAAATTAAGTGTGAGTGTTTGTGAAATACACTTTCCACTTTATTACACAAGCAAATGTTCATATATGGGAGCTGTGAAAACCGTTGTAAAAATCCCTATATTTACATTATGAAAGCTTAGTTTACTATTCCATACAGTACCAGGTTACTTCAAACTTTGACTTAATACAGCTTGCCATTTTTTAGACGCCAAGAGAATGCATGTTGTAGCATAATGAGGAATAATCATATCCTCTTCTCTTTGTTAAAAAGACATTTCTGGTTATATATGCTCTCCGCTTGAGTTCACTATTTGTTTACTTTCACTTTTCACAGCAGATCTCAGGCAGGTCAAGAGAGTATGAACAGCACATTTCACTGTTAAAGATTTTCTAAGTCAAATAAATGATTATAAAAGTTTATGACTGATGACTGACGGCAAGAAAACGGTTTGCTAAATCACCCTATCTTTAGCCCTACAGCAGTTTGACTAAACCAAAGATTCCTCTCCATTATTCTGGTTGCTACATTGGAGAATTGAATATTTGTGTGTTTAAATAATAAGTTTGTTTTATTATTTAATTATGACAAAATATGGATGAATTTAGTGTAGATGTAAGATAAGCCATTGGTCTCTTCACAAAAAAATACTTAAATATAAAAAGGAAGAACATGCATTTCTTGGGGTCTTACCTCAGGGCACAAAACCGGGGCTACAGGGCTGACCTGGCCAATGTCATGGCTGGGTTGACTGGAGGAGGGCTGGTGGTAGTGGTGATGGTGATGATGATGAGGGTGATGATGAGATGGAGAGCGGAAAAGTCCCCCGGGGATGTGAGATGGGCGAGGGGAGTGGGGTGGCGGAGTAGGGGGGCTACAGTGAGGGGAGGAGGGCGACTGGTGGTACATAGGGGGGAGCAGCTGGTGGTGCGTGTTTGGCAATGGGAAGGAAGGTGAGCCTGAGGAAGAGGAGGAGGAAGGGACAGGATGGGAGCTGGGGTGATTGTGTGGTTGCTGGGGGTGGTGCTGGGGGGAGAGCGGGTGAATGTGGGGAACTCGGGGTGGCTGAACTGTGGGCTGTCCTGTGGCGGCCTCTGTGTTTCCCCGGCTGATGAGGTGCCGGTGCTGGAGCTGGGGACCCCCAGATTGCTGTGCTGCCAACTGAAGCTGAACGAACATCATGTGATCCCCTACACGCAGTGCCAGGGTGAGCGGGGAGCGGCCGGACAGGAAGTCACTGACCTGTATACACACAAACATAAAAACAGAAAATACTTTGAGTAATGTTTGTATTTTATGAGACCTCTCAACATGTTTTTCTCAAGTGAGGCAAATTGAATTGAATTCCTTCATGGTAAATGAATATTTTTTTTTGTTATAGATAGCATTTGAATTAGAGACAAAAGTGCTTTGAGCCCCTCTTCACGTAGAGACACAGGCATACCACATTTAGACCACCATCCAATCATTCACAGTTCTGTAACAGTGGACTATTTACTTCTGGATAAGGAGACCTATTGGAAAACTCACAAACACACACAGACTCCACTCTTTGCTCTCCTCCAACTGTCTCTGGGTCCACTCTTAGTCAGCAGTGTCATTCAGTTCAGAAACAAAGGCCACCCTTCTGTCTGGCTTGTTGCCTGAAAAATCTGTCCCACGTTCAGGAAATACACCCCGCCTGCCTCTCAAGCACAGAATAGTCAATTGTCTGTGGATCTGCAGCGGATCTGGAAGTCCTGCCCATTTTTGGAGTTCTGGCAACGATCAACAAGGGCCAAGTGTCGAGGTCTTCACTGACCCACCCATGGCCCGGATAGATGCACGCAACAGCACACAGGCTAGCTGATTTGTTAGGACTTGGCTTGGAAGCTTCACGCTAAATTCCAAACATTCTGTGCTGAATGTGGCTTTTAAAGTCTGCGTCTTTTCAACGCGGAGTCATCAAGGGGTCAGAAAGATTCTTGGTCTTGAAGATTCAACAGTGATGACATCTAAAGCTGTTCCCAAACTAAAGCAAACAGAAACCACCCTTTACTAGCAAATACAAAGTGACACATTTATCCAAAAATATTTCAACAGCCCTTGCTGCCTGTGTGCTTTTAGACCCAAGGGGGAAAGGAGTCAGAAACAACAATCTAAATAAGGGCAGAAAAGAGCATAGATTTTTGCAGGAGATGGAGAGGATGAAGGGCCATTCTTTCTTGCTTGGCCTTTGTACTATGTACATTTTTCAACTTTACTTCTAAGATCTTGGCAACGGTTAACCCCACAATCACCAGCCTGTCCTCAAAAAGAACTTTCCATTTTCTTGTGCTTATTTATTTCTCTATCGACCGCGACTCCTGTATTGCCAGGGTGACCTTTAGACATTGCTATTGACATGGTGAGGGGGAAAAGCAGATGGAAAATGAAAGGATAGACAACTAAGAGATCTGAGCTAGTTGAGATGATATGATGGCTGAAGTTTGCAAGGTAAATGTTCAAATACCAAAGTAGCAAAAAAAAATATTATTCAGGAGGTCCCAGCACAAACATAACTAAGGTTTCCTTTCTTTTCTGAATGCAAACTCAACTGCTGATGGATTGTTGATACAGTCCACACCCGCAATGATTACGGCGGCATGGTACGGCAACAAACTCAGCAGGCGTAAAGTGCGGTGTGAAGTGAGGAGGAGGGCAGGGTGGGGCAGGGTATTGCATGAAACTCTATACACAAAAGGTTGCCTGATAGAAAGAAGGCATGTATATGTATGCAACTCAAAGGGGGAGGCAGAATCCAAAGGTTGTGGGGGGAAGGAGAAAGAAAAAAGAACAGGCCTGACTAAGGCAGTGACTGACAGCTGTCAGGAGAGAGAGAGAGTCAACAGTCAGCCAACACTACGTCAAAGACCCCAAGGGAGACCACAAAACAAACACAGAGAAAAGCATGTGGGGGGTTGGTGCTAGGGCTAATGAGTGAGTATTTCTCTCTGCTCCTGATCACACCTCTCATTCTACACATGCATACAGTATTCATATTGATTCTAAACTTCACCTGAGACATTTAATTGAGAAATCAGAAAAACTAACAACTGTTACTACAAAAAACATGTGCAAAACTCAGTGCTAAAGTAGAAGGTCGTGAGTGTAGTGAACTTCACCTACACCTGTATCTGGTGGGTTTGTGAGAATCAGACAAAAGAGAGTGCATTTTGGCAATCTCTTCCTGGAAAGGATCATGTGAAATTAGGACTCCTACATATTTGTCATGACAATAGCCTATGATTTTCCAGGCTCATATTTTTAGAGATTGCAATGATTTTCATCCAATTACCTGTGCACACCAATACAAAGCTTGGTTATGAGTTTATGACAGACTTATAAAGCATGGATGTATAGATGCAATATTTATAAAATACAATAGAGTCCTAGAAACAGAAATTTCTAAACTCTCCCAGGTCTGGAAAATACTTCAATCCAAAATCATTGTTTAGGAACATTTAAAGAAGCCAAGACTAAACAGGGTATTTGCTTTACAACTTTGTTTTTCTGTGTGAGGGTGTGCAAGCAAAGGCAAAAAAAGAAAGTGACAAAAAAGACATGACAGTGAGTGACAGCAGGAGAAACAAAGAGGAGGCTTGATTACCCTTATAATAACTAGTGTGGATTATTCAAAACCACCAAGATGAAAATCATGTACTCCCACTGAGCTCACAACACCACATGGCAGGCTTCAAATTAGCCTCCAAGAGAGGCAAGCTTTCTTCCTCGCACCTCGTTAGTTTTTTTCCTTCTTCTCCTTCTCTTCCCTCCTCCGTTCGATTTTTGACACACAAGTCTCAGCCATTGAGTCATGAAGTCAAATTAGAAGTCGCTTCCACAGGCCGTGTTAGATGTCACATACATGTGAGCTAAATGTGTGTAACACTGAATGTGACTCATTTGGGGTCTCTACAGATACACATGCCACCCACCACAACCTCGGCTTCAGGCAAGCAACTAAAAGGCCACAAACCCACATAAACATCCACGTCTCATTAGAAGGGAAAATGATAGGGAACATCTCGTTGACTATCTGATTGGCAGCTCATATCTCTGCGGTCATCTTTCACATACCCCCAGAAGATAAACACAAAGAGCCAGACTGAAACCTTAAGGTGTGAAATTCCTCTCCTGAAAACATGCCATTTCCCCAACAATTCTTAGACCCCCAGAAAAGAAAATATAAGAGAAGGGCAAATGGTCTGTGTAGCTCTGAGCTGTGGAGTGGAACACCTGAAATAGTTCTTATCTCTTAAGGGATGGGAGGAGGCGGAAGATGTTACAGCCTGCCTGCCAGAGGCTAGATTGGCAAGCGATCGTGTAACAACAAGCCTTTTCCAGACGGACAGAGACTAAGAGAGAAACAAGAGGAGGAAATGTGTTGGAGAGTATGTCTATATGTCTGTATGAGAGAAAGATGGTAGATGGGAGGGAGTGGGGCTCTCTGGCACTGGAGAGTTGGCTAGTAAATGATTCCCAGTGGTCTCGGCTAGCAGCTCAGCTCCAGTCCAAACATGCCTGTCTGCTCTCGAGAGCCCAGCCAAGACAGCTAATGTAGCTGGCCACCGCTGACGTCAGGACCAACACTAGATAGGCTTTCTAGACATTACAGGCAAACAAAAGAGAGTTTTGTTTTTGCTGGTTTTTCAGCCTCTAACCATCCGCCACCTTTCTTCTAGGTTCAACCTTTGCCATTTTATAGGAAAGGCACAATGGCTGCTGGACTCTTAGCCATTATGTAACTTTGAAGTTTTGGTAGACCCCTATTTCTCCAAGTATAAAGTGAAGACATCTAATGTTGCACTTTTCCTATATACCAAATATGAATTAATGTCCACCAAGGGCACGTTCTGTACCAGTTTGGCAACTGACAAGTTCAAATAAATCTCTACACTCCACTCAGTGTTCTGTAAGGATAAGTAGTTTTATGACTTCAATAAATAATATTTCCTAGCAGGAAGTCAATTAGAATTGTTCTGATTTAATCAGGGTTGCTAATCTGTTATATTTCATAAAATTCAGCTGGTAAGAATGGTCACCAGAACCAAGATAAATGGAAATAGAGTACTATGAAGTTTTCAGAAGTCATTCTAGCTGTTTATAACTGTTTACCTCATCAAATTATAAAATAACATGGCTACAAACAAAAATAAATTGGTATATAGATGTTTTAATACATAGCTATAACATGACATACAGGAAGTGCCACAATGACCTATTTTAGGTAGAAAATGTAAGTATAAATTTGAAAAGGGATAGATGGACTACAGGACAAGGAAGGTTGAGGGCCCCTCTGAGACAAAGGAGTCCATCATTGTGCTCAAAAGGCTGCAATGACAGAAGTGGCATGCAAAAAAATAAGGAGCTGGCTAACAAGTCAGTCCCATCAATCCCTCAGTTTTCATCACTGCCGGCCAGGACGTGGTATTTTGATTAGCAGGAGGTGTTGGTTGCCATGCACTGAATAGGAAGAATATGATAAGGGGCAGGTTGGAGGAATGAGTAGTGGAGACAAGATGGAGGAGAGGGAGAGGAGGGGAAAAGGTGGTATGAGGGACAGAAGGAACCAGGATGGTGAAGGGGGAATGGAGGATGCGGGCAATGGGGGTAGGGTGTCAGAATGGTAGAGGGTGATGAAATATTCAGCGAGAGTGTGCCTCTGGCTCCCACCCCTTTTTTTTTTCCTTTCGACATCTCTGCCTGACAGTTTTATTTATTGGGGTCCCTGTGGTTCAAGGAACTCATTTGCAGTCGTTCTTCCTTTGCACACTAAGCGAAGTAAGGCAGAGAGATAAGGACTGAGGGAGGAAGAGAGAGGCTGAGAGTCTAAAAGAGGCTGGGAGGGAGGTGGTGGGGGATGGAGCGTGCTGGCAGCTCTGAGCTGACATTCATGAACAACTGAGCAGCTTTGTGTCAGAGGAAAGAGGATAGAGGATTGGAAGACGGGACAGGAGGGGGAAGTCACAAGAGAAGGAAGCTGGTTTCTCCAGCCACATTTCAGTTCCAATGCAGCTGCTCACCTGTCGAACGGCGAGGTGAAAGGTAAGCTTCAAAAAGCTGCTTATTAACCTGCCCATCGACCTAGATGGTTTGATTGCACCAGGACACTATTGATAGTCTCTGAGTAGACACACAAGCTAAAGATGCAATAACAGGCTCTTGAAAGAGACGAGGAAAAAAAAAATCAATGAGTTGCACCATGCCCTAAATCCTAAAGGTAGCCAGGAGGGGGTAGAGGGCTCCTGAATGGGTATATTAGAAAGATATCTGTCTGTAATATGGTCTGATAAAAAACAGACAGTGTGAGCAATAAGTAATGTCCAGCTCACTTCCAGAGAATTTATTCACCTGAGTTAAAAGAGAGCCTAGAGTGGAAAAGTTCAGAACAATCAAGTTCATGCAAATAACGCACCATATACTTCATTTATACTAACCACGATCCTAGAATTGACAAAACAAAATGACCACAATTGCTGTTGTGATGATGTGGATACAGTTAACAACAACATAGGCTACTAATGAAGGTAAAGGTATGAGAGAAAAAGCTAAGGGAAAGACAGTGAGGGAATAGGAATACAGGAAGTCAACAAAGCAGTGCAGAAACAGCTGTGATGCATCCATGAAGAATGCTTATGTCTTTCCAAAACTTCCTCTTTCAAACTCTCTTTGTAAAAACCTCTGTCACTTTGACATATGCCTGTCTGTTTCAGACTGGGAGCTTTAGATATGGGTGGTGGCTATAAGGCCTGATATTCCTGGCCTCCATTCTCCTACACAGTAGCCACACTAGTCACGATGCCTGCTACTCCAATCACAAAAGCACCGTGTCACAGAGGAATGGAAAACAATGACAGTCACGACTCGAACATAGGCAAATAAGACTCCCCTGGCCGCTCAACGAGGGAACACACAAAGATAAAGACATTAAAAATGGATGTTGGCACATGCGTACGCCCACATAAGCCCAATGCGACCAGATGCATGTGCACAATAGGACAATGAAATCCACAGCAAAATCCACCTCTCTTGATTGCCCCACAACACACCTTGATTCCCTAAGCTCATTCCAACATCTCCCTTCAACTGTGTTTAAGCAATACAAAAGGGATTACACAGGTGCAAAAATACTGTGTGATCAGCTTATTAATGCAATTTTCAAGGCCAGGATTTACATGAGAAGGGACTGAATGGGCCTTCAGATCAGCATTGTCTTTTCTTCCGTACACAATTTGATTTAGACATCCAGTAGCAAATTAATTCCTGTAGCTTTCATTGATAGAACAAAGAAGGCAAATTATCATTGTGGAGAGCAAAGACTCTTTCTCTTAAGCTAGAAGTATAAAAAAAATGCTTCTTTTTTTTACTTCAATGATGGCAAAAGGATACTGGGATCTTGTCACACTGGCCATTGGACTCAGTTGGTAATTTTTCAATTCTTTGCACTCAGAAAATCCTCAATGCAATTACTCTCCAATGATTTCCAGTAGTGCCAATAGGGTAGATTAACTAGCATGTAGATAAGGTGGTGCACAGGTAGCAAGAGTGGAAAGAGAAACATATTGACCATGTGCATTGAGCTGTTTTACACACAGCCTCGAACCGAGACATAGACAGTCACAGGTACACAAATGTTTCTGTATGTTACGGCCTTTATTGCCCAACGGCATTGTAGTCATCCCATCAACTACCCCCAATATTCCAGGGTATACCACACACAAACACAGCTGGACGTATTACTGAATGACTCGTCCAAACCTCTTCCCTTTCATCTCACCTCCACCTGTCATGTCGACTTTGGCACTCCCTGAGGGATGCAGAACACAGGAAATTAGGTAAGGGTGACGCAGAGGTGACTGCAGACAGATTGTTAGGTCTTTTTAGTTTGCATCTGTCTGCTTGCAGGGACAATGGCAAAGCTGAGCTCCATCCATGGTTACTTGAGTGAGACAAAGATGAGAGGGAACTGTGGGTTTGAGAGGGGAAGGCAGGGGGGAGCATAAGGACAAGAGGTGCCTGTCGGTGGGAGCGAGAGAGGAAAAGTAGAGCAGATATGTAACAGTGTATTCTACTGGGACATATGGAATGGCAGCACACAGCTTCCTCCCTCAGCAATCTGTGCGCATTCAAGGCAAAATTTGTCAATTTGCAGCCAGCTGAGTATCACTCCAGTTGAGCAGGGCATTGATTCTGAAATCAGGACGCACCACTCTCGCTTGACTCGGCGACAGCAGCCAATGCATGCATGCAGTATAAGCAAGGACTGTGGGGTTACAGCTCAGCTTAAAGAGTGACTCAAGCATTGATGGTTTGTGAGCTGGGCAGTTTGATGCTGATGCTTTAAGACAGGAACAAAGAGATGACTAAATGGGGGGAAGTGCATTTGGAGGGGGATGGTGAGGGTGATGGCTGCCCGCCTGGTTGGCTTTTATTCAAGCATCAACGTGCATCAATGAGCAAATAGTCTGTGTTTCAAAAGTAACACAAATTCCTTTTGTTTCTGTCAACTGCAATAATCAATAAAAGATGAAATTATGTCACTGTTTGAATTCCCTTCATGTTACTTGACTGGCTGCTATACAAGTATACGTTCGCTTTATTATATGGTTCAGGCTTTTATTACAAAGATCAGAAATCCTACTAAGTACATCCTTTCAATTCACATCTGAGTGTAAATATAAGCTGTACACACAAAGTCTCCTTAGCAGACAGAAGGAGAAGAAAGTAGTGCAGGCGAGCGCATTCTGATGGGCTGTCAAGAGTCAGTGGCTTAATACAGCTTAGATGTCATGAAAAAAAGGCCCTAGTTGATGCCAGATGAGGAATTAAGGCAGCTAAAGAAGCCAGCCATCATGCCCAAACAGAGGCAGCTACAGCCAAACTTGCAAACCGCAGCACATTTAAATTATAGTGCCTTGAGAGAGCTGTTAAGCAGGAACAAGAGAGGGAGAAGGAGAAAATGGGGGACACTGGGGAGAAAAACATAATTTCGATAATTACCAGATCTCGACTTCCATAAAACATTTTCCCTATAACATGACACACACACACACATTCCTCAGACAAATTAGCGTGTTCTAGCAAGCTGCTTTCCTAGCTATATAGCTGCTAGCCGGGGACATCTAATCCAGATAAAGGAGAACACATGAGGTGATCCACCCAGTCCATATTCCATGAACACACACTTCCTGGAAAAACACTCAAATTTGAAACGGGATCTCACTTAACCAGAGAGACATTTAGAAAGAGAAGTGCTTAAATAAAGGGGGTCTGCGGGTTTATGTCCACTTCATCTGTGACTACCAAAAACCACCGTGAATCACCCGGAGGCTATTTTTAGGTGTTTAGGGATATCAGTTACCGTGTCAGACACTTCCAAAAAGCTAAGTGCATTGATTGATTTTTGATAGCCCGCCCCCCACCCCGAGTTAGAAGGAAGAAAGGAAATGAGAGAGAGCTTTTGTGCTCCTATTTTCTAATCTTACCCCGTATCACTAATCTCCCCACAATCTATAGCATTCCATTTTGCTGCATGAATTATAAATTCAATCAATTTCTCAGGATATAAACACACAAAGGCAGTGTTAGGCCTTTTTGTGAACTTTCCCCCTCCTTTTAATATGATTCACACGCTGCGCTTTTTTGTCACAGTCCTCTTATGCAGGACTACAATCAGCATATGAATCTGGAAGTCATGTAAACGGTAAGCAGTTCTTAAGAAACAGTGTATCTGACTCATAACGAATCTTAGCGAAATAGGGTTACGGCTCAGATGAGAGGCAAAGTGAGGAAACTGCTGTTCTGGGTTGGCAGTTGAATTATCATCTATATCTGGTAAAAAAAAAAAAACA
>CAEFZY010035103.1:0-12056 GCA_903066815.1 Brachyrhaphis roseni
GTCACCCCCAAACTGGAACAGTGGCTACAACAGATCCCAGGAACAACATCAGACATCTCAGTCCAGAAATGTGCAGTTCTAGGCACAGCCAAGATACTGCACAAAACCCTCAAGCTCCCAGGCCTCTGGTAGAGGACCCGAGCTAAGAGGAAGAAACACCACCCGCGGTGGGTGAGAAGGGAATTTTTTTTAATTTTATATATATATATATATATATATATATATTCGGGTTGCTGGCCTGACTGATTTCCATATAATTTTGTTCAGGTTTTCTTATCGTAAAGTAAAGCCATGATTATCAGTTAAAATCCAACATCACCTTACCCCCTCCATTTTTGTAGCAGAGGTAAGGAAACCTCCAGACGTTGCCAAAACCGACAACATTTCCAGCCACGGCCAGGAGAAACTCCACCTTGCTCCCCCAGTGTCCTCTCTCCTCCACCTCAGGTGGAAGCTCTTTCTGGGCACATTTTTCATTCAACATACCAACTGGTTTGGTCTAGACCCAGAGTTTCTCTTGATCTCTGAACTGTGTGTCTGGTTGTCTTTCTATGTATCACAGGCATGTAATAAGCAACTGTATCGACGGTTAATCAGTTTTCAGTGGAATTGTAAATTATTTCCAAGCTGACGGTGATGTTTTGTTTGTGGAGCTTGTTGTAGAGCTCTTGACAATTGTGAAACAGATGTAAATTAGTAATAGTGAAACGTGCTGCTTAAAATATTCCCCATTCATTTCAACACACTTCAACAGGTAGACACATTTGAGATTGGTAGCAATGGCTTTTTATTCCAGACAGAGAACTCATAAATTCTATTATTATATTGTCTGGATCTGTTTTGCCTTCAAAGAGAATTTGTGATGTGAAAGGATGTTGTAAAGGGATAAAATTATGTTTATAGTTAATAATTATGTTGTTTGGCTGTTTGCACTAAGGTATGCTTTTTTTAAAAGGAAATGTGTTGTGTCAAATGTACTGTAGCAAAATGCAAGTCAAAAGATCTGCATCAACCAAAGAGCGAACTGGACTGGTAGAGAATCTGTCTGCATACACGGACAGATCTGAGTATAAATACGTCCTGCTCTCAGTGGGTGGGGATTAGGGAGTATGGTGTGATGATTTGTTTTTATTAGCCAATTTCACTCCTTTACAATATTAACCAAACACTCAGATAGGTAAATATTACTTTGAAGTTTAGTTTATCTTGTGAATTTTGATGATTTGTGATGCTGTGAACCTGTTTCCATCCTAAAGGTGTGTGAGGTCTTTTTGGAGTGTGTGGCTCTTTGAAACACCTGAGCGTTTCTGAGACCCCGCCAGGCAAGTTAAGATCAGTAATCATTGGGTTTTTGACAGGATAGCTGTCAAAATAGCTAAATCAAAAGAAAAGGTTTCACAGAAACAAAACAACAGTTCCATCACCATCTCAGTCCCTGAAGATAGTTGAGAACATTTGTGGAGTGAGCTGAAGGGAAGAAAATACACATCTGGATGTATAGAGACATTGCAGAAAGAGGAATGGAGAAATATCTCCCTGGCTCAGTGGGCTTCAATCTCTTTAGATGTAAAAAGAGACTACTAAGTCCTAGTGGTAAAAGAGAGCTGTTCAAAGAATTAACAGGAGAGGTATCAATAAGTGTGAAACCAGGAATTTTCTGGGAGGTAATTATTACCCATTGTTTTTCCGTCCCACTAAATAACTGTACTCAAATGAAATATTACGTTCATTAAAAGTTTGCGGTGAGAGATCATGCTGTCGCAACAAAGGATTCATGTATTTGGAGGCTTTTTATGCATCTTTATCAGTGGTGCCAATAGGTGTGGGTGGTGCTAAAATTATCCTTTTTCATCTCTCTAAAATGTACCATCTATTACTGTTAACATAATTTTTTTTTTCATAACCTATTAGGAAAGTTGTCATTTGGTGCTTTGGTGCATTTTATAATTAGTAGTTTCACATTAAAGCATAATCAGCTTTTATTTGAATTAAGTGCACTTCCTGTTATACTTTTCTCTAACAGGTTGTATGAAGTTAGCAGCAAAACATTTATAATTACATAGATCTACATCAGTGGAGACCACAGCAGGCCCACCAGCAGGAAAACGACGCCTGTCGGTGCTGCTCGTCCAGTTCCACTGGTTTCTGTGGTCTTGTCACTCTGTACCCTCTGCTGGTCAGATGTCAGAATGCAGCGCTTCATATTTCCAGCTTTGTCCCACACCAGCAGCTCGGCTTGAGCTGAGCAGCAGCTGGACGTGTACACGACCCACAGGGGCTGCGATGAACCCAGTCTCCACTCAGACACATTCAGAGGGGGCTCCCCTGTCCGTAACCCTGCTCCGTGGTGGTGATGCTGATGGTGGCCGGTTGTTTTGTTTTTGTGTGGGTGTTGATGCTCCAGGTCGGGCAGGGTCTCCTCAAAGCTGTCCTCCGTGGGTGGCGGGTTGCGGAAAACTGTCAAAACACCGTCGCCTTTCTGCATCTTAAGGGCCGCGAGGCCAGAGTGGACATCATCAGACACGACCAGAGACACTCTCCAGCTGGACTTGGTGCAATCCGCCGGACAGTCAGAGTGGATCCGTGCAGCAGAGCAAGACGGTGGAGATCGGTCAGCATCCTGTCAGAATGCAATGGCAATGACTATTCAAGGAGGAGTCTGTACTAAAGCTTGAAAACATGAATCAAATACTTTCTTTTGCTCACCAAAGGGACCACTGTTAAAAATGTCACTGCATAGTTTGATTCCAGTGAGTTCAATGTGTGAACAGTGAGCGTGAGCGTCACAGTCGCTCCAGCCTGAGCCGTGGCAGGAGTGAGGAGGCTCACCTCTGCATCAAAAGAGTCTTTTTCCTCAACAAACAACCTGATTAACAAAAAGTCCAAATTTGCATTAAAGTGAGTGACAATTTCTAATGTAGAGTTAAAGAATCTCCCTATAGCAGATTCATTTCTATTCTGTCTGCGTACCCGTGTGGCCCCCTCGTCAGAAGATAACCACAGTCATCATCAGCTGTTAGATTAAAAAGTTGAGCAGCACCGTGGTTGTAGATGGTGAAGATCACCACTGTGCGGTGGCCTGGTATGAGCTGGGGGGTCGACATCATCTGAGGAGATTAAGATGAACAAAGTGATGAGTGAACAATTAAAACTATAGAGTTAAATTACAGCAAATGGACAAAACTGGACATGTTTATTTACATGTCCATTTATTTGGTAATGGGTAGAAAAGGTGCCTTGATTGGCTTCCAATTAAAAGGTTATTTTAGTGTTTATTATGGAATCTTGTCAAGTTTTGATAACCTTGAATTTTTGTTTGACTGGTCAAACAAAAACTCAATTATTCTACACTTGAACTCTTGATAGTTTTTTTAAACTCACTTTAAAATATTCTGTTTTTGAAATCAAGCAGAAATTGTCTGAACATTTATTTGAGATTAGCTCTAACTTAGATTGAGACAAGCATGGAAACAGTGAAAATCAACTCAGCAATACCAAACTGATAAAAAATAAAAAATGTATTTTTTTTTTTTTTTACCTTTATCTGAACGTGAGTGGGCTGAATCTTCTCTGTGGAAACTCTTTCCAGCTTGTTCCCTCTGCTGTCCAAGCCTGCAAGTTGAACACTGAAGGGAACTGCGGGGACGTGGTCCACAAAGCCCACAAGCTCCTCCAAGCCGTGGGCGGGCGCAGACGAAGACTGATTCAGCTTCACCTCCTGAAGACTCTCTCCTTCAGCACCAAGCAGCGTCGCGTAAAACGACCCCTTTTGAGATTGGCCTGTCACTGTGAGCACCAGGAAAGCTGGGGCACCTGAATATATATATATACATATATACATATATATAATGTATGGTAACCACACATTAAAGTAGCAGAATTTTTAAAGATACACATTAACACCCAATAAATAAACAATGCTTCACCTGCCACAGGACTACCCTCCACTCTGGCCAGACCTGGGTGTGTATCATTAGTCACAGTGGCAAAGTAGTACAGGAAGTCTACACTGCTGTCACCTGGTAGTATGAATCAGAAACAAAGATTTCTTAGTCTGACCTTTCACTTCCAGTCATGTTAAAGCATACTATAGATATTTTTTATTTTTTTTGTTTACCTATCACAGTGAAGGTTAGGTGATCGTCACTCTTGGCTTGCAGCTTCCATTGACCAGCCTGAACAGGAGGCAAGAGTTTGATACGGTACAAACCCTGGAAGTGCTCCAACTCTGCTAGATGGCCTTGCTCTCTCAATATAGATTGTCTTTTGTCTGAAAATTGAGAAGATATTAACAGGTTACTCAACCATCTTCAGGTTGAACAGAACTCTGCAACCAGACCTCAGACCAAATCACAGAAGTTTTGTCACATCGCACTGCTACTCATCCCCCTGCATTGACTCCTCAACCACTCCAGAGTACACTTTAGGATCTTGGGCTTTGAATGGCACCAGAATACATGTTGGGACTTTCTAGCAGATCCCTAAGATTGTGTGACCACAGCCAGCTGGTTGTGCCACATACAGCGCTGGAAAGTAAAAAACCTTCTCAGCAGCAATACGGGACTCTGCAATACTCACCCCTCTCCTTTGAGTTTAAAGCTGGTTTAACAATAGCTTTTAATAAACTATTCAATGTACTTATGTCTAATGGCTTTGATGTTTTTTTGTGGACAACTCCTTGTGATCTATATCTTGAAAGGTCTACATAAATAACATTTTATATATTTATTTATTCAAAAGGAATTCTAAGAAGGTAATGGTAAACTGAGTGTACTTTTAACGCAGAAGGAGATATAGAATTTCATATTCAGATACATTCTCCTGACATTGCATAGGATGACACATTTTTGGAGACCGTGCAAACATTACCTGACGGACTGGTGAGGATACACTCAGTCATGGTGCCCGTTATGTGTAGGATGATGTTTTTTACTGAGCTGTCAACTCTGAAGGAATGCACAGACATTAACTCTGGATCACTTTTTGCACGAAAGAGGGTCACCTGAGAAGAAGAGAGCGGTTTGGTATGCAGCTTTGATTCACAGCTAAAAGTGTGATATGTAAAAAAAAAAAATTATGGAGTTAACTATTTACTTTGCCCACAGCAGTGTTGTCCTCCACTATGGTGGAGACCTTGTGAATGTCAGAGTTGGTGGTGAATACAGCCATTCCTCCTGACACGGCCGACAGGGAGGAGTAGAGAGAGAAACGATTGGGGGACAGAGGTTTCTTACTGCTCCTCTTCCTCCTACTCCTTTTCTGTGTCTGCTCTTCAGTGAGGAGAAATGTTATCTGCAGAGAGAGCAACCGCGAAGGTGAACACAAATACCTCTTCCTATGTAGCAGTCTGCTTGTGATTTCAGAGTGTATGCCTTGTTGTTCAAGGCCTACACAGCAAGTGCATTAAAAAAATGAAATAATGTGGCTCATAAATATAAGTAGATATTTCCATAATTATTTAAATATATTTGAATTAATTATGAAATATTAAAATTATTTAATAATCATGGATTATTAAATAATCAATGTCGGTATTTATTTTGATTTTTTAGGTTTTCTGTTCTGCGAATATGTTATAAATTAAACATTATTCACTCCAGGGCTTTATATTGTTCCTAACATTGGATTGGCTACCAAGGACAGAATGATTTTGAGCAACAGGTCAAATTATTTTAAAAAACAAATTTAATAATAATATATATATTTTTTTTTTTTTTTACATACAGTCACTTCAAATGTTAACAATTTTAAAAAGAGTTAAAATATTTTCGTTGTTATACATTTACTTATCTCAATAACGCTTCCATTGCTGGGAACATTTTTAAAAGTCTGTGAAGTTGAACCCACCTTGCTCCGTTTCTCAAGCGCGAGCGCCTTCACAGCGTCAAAGAGATAAGCGTCTTTGGGAGAAGCGTCAGTGAACACAAATATTTCAGACTCTGGTGGGCTGTGAGTCAGGGCCAGCTGTGAACACACATATAGGTAGTTAGCATGTACATTTTTTATTTTTTTGTGCAGAACTCGCCTCTTCTTCACGAGGTCTGGCAACTGAGTGTTGAGCAGAAACAGAGCCACCAATCAAACGACATTGGCGAACACTGCCATCGTGTGGATAAAAAGGAGACCTACAACTGTATTTCACAGTCTTGTAGAAAGTCATTACTTATTACTTATGTACTGTTTGGCATTATATATATTTCAAAGTTTAAATATGACAATTTATGCTAGTTCAAACTTTTGTGAAAGGCTGACATGTTGGTCTTTCTCAGCCAACATGTCAGCCCAAATAAAATCTTATTTTTTATTGCCTCAGCTCAGTAATGGTAAATTATAGACTAAAACTGTAATGATGAGGAATATACAAAATAAAGGAAAGGGACTCAAGACTTCTACCAGATCAGTGTGGAAAATTCCATAACACACTAACAATAAACAAATTGATCTATCCATCTTATCCTTGAAAGGTCACAACTGTCACTGCGGACAAGGTTTGGTTTTGTTTGGTGAAAAATATATGCTGTTATATATGATTTGAAAAACTAATATTAACATTTGAAGGATGCCAGAAGATCAAGTCTGAGTATTTTTAAAGTTTAATGTTCCACAGAATTGTTACTCTTGAAGCTAGTTCAGAAAGTTGGAAAAAGAAAAGAAAAAAAAACAAACAAACTTGTTTTACTATCATTTTCAGCTACAGTATCTACAAGATAATGTTTCAGCTATATTATCTAAAAGACAATAAGTGGTTTTTAAAAATTGTTAAAGCAAAAACCTAGATAGTGTGACATTCTTTTGATTGCAGCTCAACTTTTGCAAGCTTTGCAGGGCCAGATAATCTGAGCCACTTCCTCTCTGCCAAGTAGCTCAAACTCAGTCAGATTAGTCAGAGAAGATTTAGATACAAATGACTGTCACGCATGAGTTAGAGGAAAATTAGAGAACAGTTGGTCAGCAACTGCTTTGCAAATCAGGTCTGGGTTTTTATCAGGAGTGTTCTTAAACAATGCCATAAAAAATTATCTACAAACAATGTTTTTGTTTAGTGTTTTCAAAGTGTTACTGAATCTACATGTCCTTCAAAGAAGCATGAAAGAGTGACTTACAAAAAAATAGCACATAAAACTCATTTCTAACTTCACCCTTTGTTTTCTTCTTATTAAGATTAACTGTACTCCTTTAGGATGTATTGTCACCATAAATACAATTTTGCCTGCAGGGCTTCCATATTATAATAATGAAGAGGTTATTTTTTTATTATTATTATTATTTTTTACTCTGAATATTTTAGCTTCTAAATTTACCTGAATGGCAGAAAAACACATTTCTGGTTCATCTCCTCCTCCCAGAGCCATCAGGGCCTCCATGTGCTGCATGAACTGGTTTGGATCATCAGCTTCATAAACTGGTCCAAATTCTTTAAAATTAAAGAAATATATTATTGTGAAAATAATAAAATTAAAGTTATAAGAAAAGACTTTATAACAAATGCAATCCAAATGCTAAATTACTTTACACAATATGTTTGTTTCTGTATCTGTTGTTCTAAGAAAGCATAAAAAAGAAGTGTTATCCCAAGATAATAAAGAAATGTATGCTGCAAGATTTTGCAAGATAATTTTATGGCAAACATTTACTTTCATGATTTGGCTTTTTCCTTGAAAAACAACAGGATAACTGGTGATTGTTGCAGGATAAAAAGCTTTAGAAGGCCATGTAGCTGTGGTGGATGATGCATTTTTATCTTTTACAGGACGATGAAAAATCCTTGTTGATAAAACCCATGCAAGTGATGACAGATCAATCCAACCCTTATATTTTACCTTGAGTTTGCTGAAATAAAGTAATCAGAAATTAAACTTTGTTCATTTTCAGTCATTCCCTTGCTTTTAGTTGTCCATTTGGAATATTTGATGTAATTTTCATATTCTAAATATCTCAAAACCAGATTTCCAAATGTATTTATTTCCATAAAAAAAATAAATTAATTAATCTGTCTGTTATTTCATGGAATTAATCCCAAATTGAAAATGTCACAAAAATTCTCTGTGAAGCTTAGAGATTTTTCTTTTTACCACACTCTCCAACTTCCTCACTTTGGACAGGTTTAGATGTATTTTGTTGTAGATATTTAGGATTATCAACACACAACTACCGTACTTAAATGACTAGTTCTCCTATGTTTCCCTTTTGGAACAAACCGTGCCTACTTGTCATGCTGTAAACCTGAGGAGAAGATGAAGAAGTGAACTGTATGAAAGAATAAATTGCTGTGCTACAGCTCCATTTACTTGCGAAGGGTGACAACACAAAATGAAAATAGGGTCACCTGGATCATGGAAGGGCACAAGCAGAAAGGTGCCAGGCTGCTCTGCACGGCTGGCTCGGCTCTGGATGATGGAGTGAGCCCTGAGTCGGGCGGCGGTGATCTCCTCGAACATGCTGCCTGTGGTGTCCATGACAAACACCAAAGCAGGAGCCTGCCTCACGCTGAAGAGTCTGTCAGCGGATGTTATTCATTGATTCCTACTGTAGTACTGAGAGAACTGCATTAAGGGTTTGTATCATTTCATAGGATTAGTCTCAACTTACTTGAGGAAGTCCTTGGGGCCCACAGTGTCTTTAAGATCTCTCAGGGCAGTCTGGGTAGCTGTGGCAGCCAAACCAGCAGCTTCCACATGGAGGTAATGGTGAGGGGAGAAGATTAATGAGGTGCTGTCTTTGTTGATCCCCCCTCTGGCGCTCAGAAGACTACTTTTGTCAAAAATGCCTCCATGGCTGCATTTGCCTGTAAAAGAAAGGTTGGTTCTGCTGAGGTTCACAGACAGCAGGAAGAATAAATAAATACCTCACAATAAAAATAAAAAAAAAATGAACCCACTGAACTGCAGGTGCATGAACTTTTACCTTTTGGCTTAAAGGGAAAAGAGCTGCTGGTGTACCCGGTGGTGAGCAGGTTTGAGTTTTTCAGAGTCTGTAGGAGATTGCTTCTGCAGGTAGGAGTGAAGCAGTCCTTACAGGTCGGTGTATCTTCTGCCAGCATAACAAACAAACAAACAAACACATTTTCAGATGTAACTTAAATGGTTGAAACACAGATGATCCATTTTTATTCCTCATTTTTCTAAAATAATCATTTAGTGCCTCTTTTTAATGCAACATCTGCTGTGAAGGAACTCTTTATTGACACACAAAGTGGAATACTATAGTCTTTATATGTATTCAATAGAAAAAGTGAAAAAATTGTATTACCATGTGTACTTTTCTGTTTTTCATTCTAAATAATATTTTATTTTATTATATATGCAGAACAAATTAAAAAAACATACATTGGTATTTACAAATAGCATTAATAGAAGACATTTATCTTGATGTCGGTGACATTTTTATCATATTGAAGATCTGAACGATTTACCTTTAGCTAAAGGAAAGGCAGGCTCATCTTGCTGCAGGAGATGCAGGTAAATAGATTTTTTGCCCATCTCCACCCAGTTACTATGACTGTAGAAATCCTGATATAAAACAAATTGTTTCACCATTAAGAAAAAAAACAACTTTTATTTTTCCAAACCCTAAGATTAAATAGCTATTAACAAAAATGAAAAGAATAGAAACTGTGAGGAGGACAGTATTATGATTATTATCAGATCCAGGTTCAGTTTGTACCTGTAAGGCATGGGACAACTGGCCCAAGCTGTGACGGGCGCTCGCGTACTCTTTGGCTCGAACTGAGAGAATAATCTGAGTCCAGAACTCCCGAAGCTTCGCAATAGAGTCGTCAATTCTTTCTGAGTCAAAGTGGTAAACCGGGTTACTTCCAGTGGCACTGTTAAAGTCCATGTTTGCGTTGGAGTTCACCACGTCTCTCACGGCTCTGCAGAATCCACGGCCAAGGTAAATCTGTGAGTAAAAAAAGAGTTGGTGCCTTCTGGTGATTTGTAAGCTGATATATTGTTATCACAATCTGTTATTTAAAAACAATGTGATCCAGAAAACACAGAAAGTAAACAAAGTCAACATAATCTCACATTTTTCTCTCCTTGGAGGTCATGCTGTTTTGTGGTGTCCCTCAGGACCTCCAGGGAAACTTTGATGATGGCCTGTTCTGTGATGTACTGGTGTGTGTATGAGTCAAAGGACAGAATCAAAACTTTGGACCAGAAGTTGGGAAAGAACCCCATGCATGGTGACACCGGGAACAGAAGACATAGCAACAAGGACCAGAACATCTGTCTCTGACGTCTGACGCAGGTTCCTCTATCCTGTGACATAATCAGTCAGTAGGCAAGAAGGTCTAGACGCAAGACTCAAAACTCAGACAGACGCTGAGCAAATTATCCATTCTCCAAAAAAGTGACTGGATCTGCAGTTTGGAAGAAGAACACCAAAAACAGGGTTTGTATCAACATGTTGATTATCACCAAACCATACTGTTTAACAAGATGTTTCCTTTTTCTGTCTTTATCTTCCTCGTCCCACTTCCACTCTTTCCTCTTCTTGTTCTCAGCCTTTTCTTCTTATTGTTCTCAGATTTTTTTAAACAAACACAATAAGCTGGGATGTTCTCACAGTCTCTTGCTTTGTTTCAGTGTTTCCCAGAGACACAGAAACAAAGCATGTGGCCAATAAACAGCAGCACCCTCCATCCCACCAGTTTGTATTCAGCAGGTGTCAAACCGATGGCTCGAGCGCATAAAACACTAGCATGGGGTCGCATTTCTTTTTTCTTCCCATCCTATCTTTTTTTTCAAGCAATTTCATTTTGCCTTTACTATTTTAACTAAAGATAAGCAAAATTTTACCTTCCACTCTACATGAATATCTCTTTTCTGCAGTCTCTTGAGGGTCTGTGAAATCCGAACCATCTGTATTAAAACGTCTTACCTTAGTTCAGGGAGGATGTTTTGCAGTGTTCGGGCTTTTTCTTGATAGCAAACTTTTTAAGAGAGATGAAACGGTACAGAACCACAACAAATCAGAGTGCACACAGCAACACCGCAACCTGTGAAGCAGAAGATTCTTTTGCAGGGTGTAACCACATCCATCTGCCTGTGAAGGGGAAAAAAAACTCTAATTTGTCTGTCCTTGAGTCCTTATTTGCAGCTGGTAGAGGAAAAATAACGAAGGAATGACAACCAAGATATCAACTTTGAAAAACTTTGTTGCCCTTGGATAAGAGTCTGAATGCTGCCGCTGGGTCTTCACTTTGTTTCATACTGTTTCTTACCACGAGGCAGAAGATCTCATTTTGCAGCCTCCCCATTGTAGCCTCCTGCTCCTTCTAGCCCCCATTAATCCATGGTGCATTGATTCAATACAATAGGGTTGCATATATTACCAACCGGGGTGTTCAGGCTAGGCATACCCCAACCCCCCTCTATGCCCTCCAACCATCACTCTCAATTTTCCTCACAAGATGAAAAAAACACTGCTTGTCAAAAACTTTAACTCCCAGACATGTTTCTCCTCTCCCTGTTCACCAAGACTTTTGATTGAATCACAAAGCTGATGTCCAGGTTGTTTAAGACAAAACAGAAAATTATCATCCTTTTTGTCTATCTTGTCAGTCAATATCACTTTTCAGGAGAATTGGTTGATTTAAAAAAGAGAAGAAGGACCTCACAAATACTATTGCATTACGTGCAAAAAAAAAAAAGTATTTCAGAAGTTGTGAGTGAGGGAGGTGGAATCTGCTAAACCACAGACTCTACTGGAAATCGGCTGACAGTGATGGTTTCCTGTTCACCTGTTTTTAAATGTATCTAGTTTTCTTGTTGAGCTACTTTTATGTCTGTCTTTACAGTCAACCCAGTTCAATCACAATTTGTTTCTATAAACCATGAATTGCATGTTTCAAATGTAAAAATTGATGCTATTCTTTTTCTCAAAAAAGCCAAGAACTTCAGGAGGTGTAAGAATACTGCACTATAATTCCTAGAGCACTCCATGTATTGTTTTCCTTAAGGAGATTGTCTTATGTTCCCATTTATATATATATATATATATATATATATATATATATATATATTTTTTTTTTTTTTTTTTTTTTTTTTGCTCTT